>JAAAKL020000261.1:0-48640 GCA_010016065.2 Carybdea cf. marsupialis auct. non (Linnaeus, 1758)
TAACTAACAGAAATGTTTTCAGGAACGCTCAGCAATGAGTCAGTCATTTTCGAAGTTTTCAGAAAGCTTGCGGGAAGAGGCAACAGTAACCAAGCGGGCGGCAAACCAATTTGCATAATGGAACTATGAATTGTTTCTTTTCCCCTAGCTTCCACTTTCTAAATATGCAGGAGTGTACTGTGCCCCCTGTCTTACGCCAATAGTTTCATTGTGTCAGTCTGGTAAACACACTTGATGGAGTTATCAGAATGGTCGGAGCAATCTGATACAAAAACCTACCCAAAACTGTGTAGCACGCAGAAGTAGAATAATGCCTAATGCTTACTTGGGTGTGATTTCAAATGCACATTTCTGATTGTTGACAACATGGTAATAAATCATCATATCATCACGTTTTACCCATTATCTCGTCCACACTGTGCCAAATGTATAAGAAAATGCAACGTAACGACAGTTCAAAAAGTTCCTGTACGTAAACGAAAAGGAATAGGATTTTCTCCGTCCAGGGGCGGTTTTCCGGCTTGTTGGGCCCTAGGCACTTTTCCAACGTGGGGCCCTATTACAGAAAAGTATTTTTGTCAATATTTCCTCGCCCTATATAGCTCACATAATATGGGGCTTTCACAGTGCCTATCGCGTGAGATTTTTATATGAAGTGCAGCGTGTGTATGTGTGAAGTGCAGTGACTGACGTGCGTTTTTTGCTGTGATACTAAAAGGTCCCGAATAGACGGTTAGTTGTGATTCCTCATCTTTTCTCATGTTACTGAAAAGGCTTTATTAAAAGAAGCAATAGGGGTAAAAAGAATTTTCTTAGGTGACAGCGAGGGGCCCTTCTTAAGCGCGGGGCCCTTCTTAAGCGCGGGGCCCTTCTTAAGACCCTGAGCTACCGCCCTGTCTCCATCCATGCTATAGAGGGACTATCGCTTTAATTTGTTTTTTGGAGATCCTCACATGATGACATATCGTCGAGTCCTGGATCTGTAGTCTCTTCTTTCAATTGTTTAAACCCTAGTATTCCCCATCTTCTGGATCTGGTCCTGTCAATGTCCTGTGGTCTCTCGTGCAATACTCCTTCACCTTTTTTCACATCAGCCATGGTGTTGTCTAGGGCAGCAATGGAACAAGAGAACATTAGCTACAGCTTGCATACCAAGGCACTTTCGCAATAATATTCGATGGGAGTTGTCCAAGTGTCCGAGTTCATGTTGATGTGTGGTTCGACGACAATATTTTGAATGTCTAGGATGTGCATCGTCGCTCCCGTCAAAATGATCATTCAATGGTCAATTCTTGTAGCCTGTTGTGCAAAGGTGGATTACTGTGGCTCCCACCAATTTATGAAATGCGCAGATGCTTTAACGTTATAGGTTGCGCAGATTTTTCTGTAAAGTTCTGATTGGATGTGACACTATAACAATTTTATTTATTCTTTGACTAAGAGCGACAGCACCATATAGCAGAGTACAAATCTGATGTTTTGTTATAATGACCTGAAAATCTTACAGTGGCTTAAGCAACGCTCGCTACGCCCTGGATTTGCTCCTGTTACCTCTTGAAATATATTTGATGAAAGTGTTGGAGCAAGGGCACCCCATGTCTTACTGTTTGATGTGGTTCTAGTGATTCACAGTTACATACTTTTACTTAACCGAATGTGAGTAGGACTGATAAATAGGTAGTAGCTCATCGCCAGTTCTTCCTTTTTGTTCGCCCCTTTGTTCACTTCTTCTCCTTGTCTTCTCTTCCATCTTTACATATACACAATGGTAGAGATTTAATTCGCTCCCGTCGACACTGTCATATTCTGCTGTGCCTTTTTGTTCCTTCACTGATAATACGTTGCTTGCCATTCCATGTAAGTGCTTGCACTACGTCTTCTCCAGTCACCTGGTTGTGAGCAAGATGAAACTAGTTTAAAGCCTGATTCCCACTGCAGAATAAGGCTTGCCCATGTCGTTGTTGTTGTCGATGTCTGTTTCAAGACACAGCGGGAACCTTGTGGCGTAAGGCTTGTTGAGTAGAATGAAAAAGTTTTCATTCTTGTAAGACAAGCCTTGTCGTGTTCCTTTGTTTTCGGCATTCACTTTTGGAAGATTGCACGGTAATCGTTTGAATGAACATATAAACTGAAGTAGTTTGTGTCTTAGGACAGTCGTTTGCCGCTGAAGTGATAACAATCGAATCAAGGCAATACTCTGTTCGTCCACATCACCCATTTCACAGGAATCTCGCATATAAAAGCTCGTGAAACCATTAAATTGTTTATAGTTGAGTTGTCTCTTTCGAGATGTGTCAATCAAAGTCAGATGCTCATCCAAGACATCGACATCGACAACGACATGGACAAGGACAAGGACACGCCTTGCGCCGCAGTGGGAATCAGGCCTAACTGTCGTTTTGCAACACCCGATCAGGGACATGCGGGTCATACTGCGTAACCTTGCTAATTTATCCCCAAATTGCTAATTTAATCTGTGAGCCCATTACATACGGCATTTGAAAGGATATCAGTCAAATAAAATGCGCTGGGTAACATGTTTACAATTCATTGCGACAAAATATCGGCGATTTGCCGTTTCCGTCAACATTTAACATATCATAGTATAATGTCAAATTTTCGTATGCTGAAGCTAAGCTTTTGGGCCACCAACGCATTCTTATTTGATAGACTCTCACCTGCCAGAGTTGACAAAAATGATCTTGAGAAGTGAGGATTTGAAATGATAGTTTGGATTAGAAAAGTATGCCACCAACGGGATTCGAACTCATGATCCACGCATTCGCAACGTGCGCTCTACCCACTGAGCTAGGTGACCCCCGTTGATAACGTTATTTTTTTCTCTAGTCGCCACATTAACTCCCAATACTTCATCGGAGGACACCGACATCAAACTTCACGCAATTTTAGAGACCAGTCAGTCTGCGCCACGTGACGTGACCAAGGAAGGACCGTCATCCGGTCCATCGTGGTCTCTAAATCCCATTGATAGTGTTTTTGACAATGGATATTGTGGCTGAAATTCAAATAGTATCAGGGAATCAGTGATAGATATTTCAACAGAGATCAGAATATGCTTTGTTTTCTACTTTCAGGCGTTGCTTAAAAATTCAAGTGTCTTACGGAAGTCAGCAGAGTATAATTTCATGATGCCATGGCTAAGGAAAGGTACGACTGTATCAGACTTAAATTTCCTTCCGCAACAGAACTTGACTGTAGTGTGTAAATATCAAGTTTTTTCATCGGAAATACCCTAGTGCCTAATGCCTAGCGACTGTCTATCAGGTTGATGAAGATATTGAATTTGTCTTCGTTGTAAATAACCTCTTCAGAAAGCTTGGAAGGTTCCAGAAGACAAAAACTACAGTAAGAAGCTGTGACCCACATTTGAATGAGCATCGGCCGTAGAAAGTGGTGCTCTTATCCAGTGGGCCTACTTTTACCTAGAACAATGGTTCTTAACCTTGTTCCTTTTTGCACCAACTCTTAATTCATCAACCGGTTGCGCACCCGCTCGTATGTCATTAGCAAGTTCTCGCACCTCCTTCTAAGTCGTCAACAAGTTACCTCAACCCCTTTTAAGTTATCTGCCAGTTTTCACACCCTCTTCAGATTGAGAATTTTATGTTAAATTTTAAACCTCAGTTTGTCACTAGTTATTTTCTTGTCGCTTTAGAATTGTAAGATGCACGTCCTCTTAGGCTGTCCGGTTTCCAAACTATTATTTTGCAAATTTTCGAGATTTGGGTGATCCAATTAGAGAGGAAAATTGGAGCGAATATTGACCAGGTTAGTTTTACGTTATACAAGTAAGGGAGGGTTCTAAGAGATTATCGTGTTTTTAAACTGTATTGAGATGCTCCTCGTTGCAAATAGAGTTGCAGCTGCAATTCTTATTTGACGCAGGGCTCCATGGTCATCATTACGCCCCCATTCCATTGCCTGAAGGCAGTTATACTTCTCAATTACCCTCATCTACCGTATTTAACATCAACTATTATTAAACGTAGACCTATTGTACTCTATAGTGCTAATTTCTCGTATTGTCCTCTCTGCAGGTTTGCTGACAAGGTAATACGGTGCTTTTAACAAACATTTCTGGTTGGAGAGTAGGCTTGCACGAAGCCAGTGGTTCTTGATCTTGTTCCCTATTCTACTATATCTTGGACCTAGATATGATACAATAAATCTCTTTGTTCTTTACTCTTGACGCTCGAACTTGTATGTAGATACATCCTCCCTCTACCCACCCTACTTTGTCGTAAGACACAATTCTGTACCTTTCTGTCCCAGAGTACAATCTTTGTGACCTTATAGCCACGAACGTGACCGAGAATACATCGTGTCCTGCAGTGATTCTTAACCAGGGTTGCCTGCATCACGGAGGGGTGTGATAGTGGATCTTTGTGCGTCACAGGATGCTACGAACGCCCTCGAAAATTGCAGGCTTTTGTGGCTTTTATGATGCACTGTATTGTTGCCACCAAATCACATGACGATTACAAGGACGACATTGATATATGTCACTGTTGAAAAGTGATTCGAGAACTAGTCTACGATCAGGAAGGGAGTATGAGAACTGTTGGGTGACTCGGAAAAGGACGCCATATAGTATCATGGGGCCCATAACCTATTAAGGATAAGGTGGAGTAATCAATACTTTCTGTTGTCTTTCGCCTTTATTTGTAGTCTAGAGCCAACAGAAGTAATAGAGTTAACATGCTTGTAGATGAGATCACTATTCGAATCCTTTTTGATGCATCTTATGCATACATACGCATTTTCAAGAAGATCAGATTCACTAAGGTCGGCAAGTAATATTTGCTACACACGAAGAGTAAGAGAAGAACTCCTTCCAGTCCACTTCACCAGGATTATTATGATTAATTTTATTGCACTTGAGGTTTTTTTTATTTTCAGTGATGGACAGAAATGGAAAATAAGAAGAAAACTGTTGACGCCTGCTTTTCATTTTGGTATTCTGAAAAACAGTGTTATTGGAATTAAAAAGTCGGCAGATGTCTTCGTATCCAAGCTTAAGGTACGAGTGTTCATTTTTGTTTAGAAGTGTTTTACAGGAGGAGTAAGTGTGCAAACTCTGAGCTGGACGTAAGGACGTAATATAATGATAATATAATATTTATATACATAAGGAAGATTATGAATGGTAGGCCCTGCTGCAGGGTGTTGGTTCTGATTAATCGCAGTTTATTTTATACCCATCGTTGCTATTTTGCACGTAAAGAAGCTAGTCGTTGTAAATTCTTGCAAATTTTTGGGTGCCATTTGCACCTTCTCCGTCCCGAAAATATAAGTCAAATAATGCGCTAGGATACTTCATTTATTGGTTTAGTGACTGATACCTCATCTGAATAATTGGATTAGGACCGGGAAGGGAGGAAAACAAGAGGAGCAGGTGTACATTTAACAAAGAAAGCATTCCCAAGAGACAAATATGTATCAGAATGACTCCAGCGAAAGGGAATAAGAGAGATTACATTGTATCCACGGAAAGTAGAAACAGCAATGTTTTGTAGGTTCAGTTTTCCGCTTTCACACATTTTTTCGTAGTGCAGAACTTGATACAGGCAAAAAACAACGCCTTCTTTGAAAAACTGAAAGCTTTAATCAGAGTTGTACACGACGATATTGATAAGGAAGCTCGGCCAAGATATCTATTACAGGACAGAGGTATTACGGAGCGAACAGAAGTAAAGTTACGTCCAACTTTCCAGAGGTAAACTATCAAGTAACAGTTATTTGATGAAAGGCGGTGCAAAAACGTTTCCATTTTCACTCGAAAAATTTGCTGGAGATCATTCTTACTTTATAATTACGGTTTTGGCAGCATAAATCTTCTTTCATGTAATACTAAGTAGAGAAATTAGCATGACTTCTCTCATTCTCACTTATCATATTTTCAGCCCATGGCAAGATCAGGTGAAAGTTTTGATATCACCCATCACTCCACACTTTGCACACTTGACATAATCTGTGGTAGGTAGCAGTACTCTGTACCTTCATTTCATTGACTTACTTTTGTATTTTTTGGTGTGACCTTTGGATTATGAGCCTGTATTAGGCCAATTTACAGAAAGTATATAATGTTAAAGAGGGGTGGATAACAACGCCTAAACTTGGAATTTGTTCCAATATGGTTCTTTCAAGTTAGCAATTTAGCCTCGATCTGGCCGCAACCTTGCAAAAGTATGTCATCAGAAGTTTCAATGGTAGGGCTAAAAGTTCAGATAATCAGCGACCGTGGCTGACACAGTTGACTTCTCCTCATTTACTGTTGACGAACGTGGTAACCTTTAAAAACAACGTGGATTTTTGTACTCAAGATATTCGAAGTCAAAGCTCATACAGTGAATCTGCATAAGACTTATTGACTTTCTCTAAAGAACCGGAGGAACTGTCAGGAAATCAACCTTACCTTTGGTATGTAACCTCTCTATCAAACGAAGTGAAAACGAAGGCTTTCCTAACCTGAAAGAACCTAATGGGTGTAGCAAAGGAGTAGCATTTATGTGATGTCTCGCATGTAAGTGGCAATGGGGTTTGGAGAATGTTTATAGATTTTAGTGATTGACATTAAATTTTCAGATCAGTTGGTGACACTTTTAAGAAATCGTTAATCGGGAACATTTCTTAGCGAAATGGAAATGCGCAAAAACAATTAGTCGAAGTCGACAATTATGTTCATGTGCAAACAATTATGCAGCCTTGAACGTCTTGGAAGAAAAAAGACCTTGTATGAAGATTTGAGACATGGAGACTTTGTCTCAATCGCCGCAAGGAAAAGGTTCAGTCTAGCAGTGTTCGATTAATGGGATAAATGCTTGATATAGAAGGTTACCTAATGCACAACTTAGTGATGGTAGTAAACTGAGACCCCTAAGGCTACCCGCCTCACCCAGTGATCCGATTCTCATCAAGGCGAAAGTTTGGGATATTATCTTGTCCCTAATTGCCATAGAAGATTATCATAAGGAATTGTTTATTGGAAACGGTGGTTAAGGAAAGAAGAAATCAGAATTCAAGAAAGCAATTAGACGAGGCTAGGTTGGAATATTCATGTACAAATGATTAAAGCAGCGCTACAAGTGTTGGGATAATTTATTTCGAGTTAAGATACAGAGTCGCCATAATCTCAGTAAGCAAAATGATCAAGCAACTGGTCTGCGGCTAGTAGGATACAACAGGAAAATAGAAGCTGACTTAGTGCACATCATACAAGTTGGGAATCGTCAGGCTGACAGCCCAGTGAACCGATTCTCAATAGGGCAGAATTTTAAAATCATTTGTTGTCCCGAATTTAAGTAAGTTTCTTTAAACTGTGGTGCTAGTAGGAGAAATTGGGACTAACGGAATCTTAGAATGCTAAATATGAGGACTTCGTAGAATAGTTTTAGAAGTGAATCGATTTGCATAACATTTGCGTAACTCAGTTGCCGACTTGCCTAGAGAATAGGCGGCATGTTTGCTTTGCAAGCAAAGAACTCCAGCATGTCAGTTCTATGAGGTCAAAAGGTAAATGTTCATGCTGTGGCTTGTCTTGATGGCAAGATTATGTATCCATACCGTTCATTCCAATAAATTCGTATCGAAGTACCCTCGAGCACAAGGTAGGAAAAGGGGAATTGACTGCACAGACCTTAACTATAGTGTCGAGATGTAATCGCCAAATTTTTTCTTTTCCTGATTCAGAATCGCAGTACAGAATTTTCTAGCACTTCCTACGATTTAGAGCTTGTGCAGATGGTAAAATCCGTATTGATGACACTATTGTCTTCGTAGAAATGGCCATGGGAGTCAACATCGATGCGCAGAACACACCCACTTCGAAGTATGTGGAAGCAGTGATAGGGTATGTTATGACAATGTAAATGATATGTTTCCCTACGGAATCAATCTTACCCCCTGCATTATGCATTAACTGCATTCTCATTAAGGGAAGCGTTGGAGAAAAACTCAAAACAAGCTAGGTCAAGATGTCAGTTTAATTTTGTGGCAGACGTTAAGAGAGATTTGGTGTTGCATAACCCAGTGCAGTAGTATGACCAAGATATGACATCTGACAAATTGACCTCCTTGAAAGGAAATTGTAAATTCACTTTCAAAAACTTTGCATGACCAAGTGAGGATAACTGCGAACTGGTGTTTGCCAGAGAGCGAGAGACAGCCTCTGCTGCCATGACAAGAGTGGCTTATCAACTGAACTGAGAATTAAGGTCGGATTATCTCTCTTTCTCGCTCTCAGGTGTTTTTTCTTGTCATTTGAAACGGCAACCATTGTTAATTCTTGATCTCATGAGTCTTTTCTATGGCTTCGGAATTGAAGCTATGGCATCCTTGCACATGTGTCACAATGAGTTTTTCAAATAGGTGTTTCGAATTCTTTTTTATGTTGTAGAATCAGTTCACTGATTCAAAAAAGGCAAAGGAGTCCGTGGCTTTGGCCAAATCTTCTGTACAGTTTAACTCCTTCCGGGAGATTGCATGAAGAATATCTGAAGAGACTGCATCAGTTTTCATTGCAGGTTTGTTACTGACAGAGTTGAATACAATGTAATTATATGTATTGGCTATGGTTTAAAGAAAGTAAACCCCGTGAGTCATGCCCACGGCGTTTAAAAAGCTGGGCGGCGCGAGAAAAAAGTATAAAATCAATTTATAGATGCAAGTAGGTTGGCGTTATTATAAGGGCATCATCGGTAACAAAACATAACAATTGAATGTTTGCAATAAAATGAAATATATAAGTAACTGAAAGACGTATATTTCATAATAGTAGCTAATTTCCATACAATTTTTTGCCTCTTTTCATTCTGAAAAAGTCAGGCCATTGATCGTGCTTTTAAAAAGTTTGTTTAAGTGGATCAGGGTACAGCTGGCGTCACAGGGAGGGCGGCAGCGAGGTACCAAAGACCATGTAATTTTAGAATAGAGGATTTAGCCGTTGTGTTAAAAAATTTCCATTGAAAAATTTAATAAATTTTGTAAACAACCTATTCAGATATTTCATTTAGCATTCTCTTTTATATCGTAAGGATCCATTTTTTGAGATGATTTATGAAATCCATGAACTTCGACTTTAAATTGTATTTAGTAAAATAGCAATCTAATACAGCGTGAGGAGAACATAATTTCTATAATTACATAGGGTGCCTTGATTAGAGGTGTCTGGCAAGGCCTCGGGATATCATTACCTTGAATTGGTTCCTTGGAAGGAGTGTGAAACCATTGTACTGAATGTGAAAGTTCTTGTTTTATTTACGTATTTCTTCATTTGTCAAAAGGTAATCAAGGATAGGATAGCATTACGAAAGAACATGCAAAGCAAGGATAGCATTACGGAGACAATAAATCGTAAACCAGCATTCTTGGATCTGCTACTTAACTGCTACGAAAATGATGAGATTGATATCACTGGTATTCATGAAGAAGTGGACACATTCATGTTCGAGGTGAAACGGGCCATTCTACTCTAGCCGCATTTCGTAACTTAATAATATTCTGTATTGTGTCTGTAATAATATATTTTTTTGAGGGTAAGGGGCCTGGATATAACAGCACGAAAAATAGAATGCTTTGCGGAGGGAACAGTTCTCAATGTTTTACTTGCCCTAGTAGTAAGAACGTCAACAGCCAAATTTGAGAGGGACCTTCTTGACAACATCGAGATTTTAGCTTTCAAAGTTTCAAATCTCTCTGATAGGACCCTTTTATTTGGTGCTGGATCCTAACTTTGGGGTCCAGGCAAAATCAAAGGAGTCTTGACCAGAGATTTCCAAAGATTCAAACACTTCTAGTTTAAACACTGTGCATACTACAGGTATGGTATTTACAGTAACAGTTTACTCTAGGATTGCCTATGGATACTTGTAGTTAAATTGTACTATTTGTAAAATTTGTGATTTGCGACGTCATCACTTTCCATCCGCATCAAAATATTTGATCGTTCGAGGGCAGATCTTTCAGAATTTATATTTATTTAAAACATCTGTTGCACAAACAGAACATGAAAATGGCATAAAACTGAAACTAGTGGCCATGAAATGAAAAACAGTTGTCATTACTAGTGTTTGGTTTAGCACTCCCAGATTTTATGTAATAACATACGTATTATTTATGTATAAATATATCATGTATGTATATAAATTAGTTTTATGTTTGTTTTGTATTTTTGACGCTGACGGTGCTTGAATTATATTTAAAGTCGTAGGGGATTTTTAGGGGGAGTGGAAGGTTTCGATACCTGGTGGTTACTCAGTTCATCTAACTAAATGTACATGGCGTTTGGTCCGGTGTTTGAAGATAAAGAGTGGAATTGAACTTTAAAGAAGCTCAGCAATGTAGTAACATAGTTCGCCAGGGATGGCTTACGATTTGGTCACTCAATAATTTTGTTTTGACAGTGAATACAGAATTTGGAAACCTGCTAGTTCATGTAAACGAAGAATCTGCCAAATGACTGGCATTCTCATTCATGAAGTACAAACGTTTATTAAATGATGAGACCAAGTGCAATCCTCATTTATTGTCTTAGCAAGTAAAGTATCTGGTGTTGCCATGAAGAGAAAAATCTAACTATAGCCATAAATCGTTTTTTTCGACATTTCTATGATACTGAGATATTGGATAATTTGATGATCTGTATGACCGTTTTGTTTCATATCCTCTTTTTGTAGGGCCATGAGACGACGTCGTTTGCCATCAGTTTTGTATTGCACTGCCTCGGTTTGAACCCGGATGTCCAGGCGAAGTTACACAAAGAAGTCGACGAGTACTACGGTAAGTTTCATAAGTTCCGGAATGGTTTTCTGGTCGTATTTTATTACTAACAGAGTAATTTTTCCTCCCGTGTATCGAATCCTTGTGCTAAATTATTACATATTAAATATATATACAAATCGTCGTATTCAAAGCAATTTTGAGGTTTTAAGATGTCAAGATCCGAGAATTGATACGCGTAGCATAAAAGACGAGGCGCAAATTTTTTGGGAGTTATACCCCGGAGATCCCCGAAATCTTCGCAGCGCAGATTTGCACAATTTTTTATAGTCTTCCTTTAAAGTTTAAAACGACCCCTAGACCTTCAGTTTCAATACCTTCGGCTGTGGAAGAGCAACCTGTTGAAGTGTCTTTAAACCAGTAGTTCCTTACCTCTTACAGCCAAGGATCCTATTAATCAACTTCAAAGCTTTACGACTCCAGAGTAGAACTGTTCTCGTACAAGAGGAGTAAGAGCCCCTGTCTTCGTCCCATTTATGGACCCCAGTCCTTAATTTCTCCTGCAACAAGCACACTTCAGACTCATTCCTTTGTCAGTTTCGATTGGTAATTTTGGGGAAAAAAGCTCTTTATTTTGTACGTTTTATCCATAAAACTAAATTATATACAAACTTGCATGTATTATTTAATACCTTCTTCCTAACTTAAAAGTTATAGGCATCTACCAAATCAAAAGTCGTATGCATTTGCAAGGACAAGAGAAACCGGAGAAAGAGTGATTATTTATCTGAGGGAGCTTTGTCATAAGCGTACATTTTCTCTTTACGTTGTAGCTCACTGAAAACCTCTGAGCCAAGCTCCCGTTCCTGTGATACTGATTGTAAACTCTATCCTTCTCTCGTTGACTAATACTTAACTGTGTGTTTCACGGTAAAAGTCATAGTCGCAACATGAATGTCGTAACTAAACCGAATCGTCCTCATTTTTGTCGTCGCTGTGGTCATCGTCGTCCTTGTGGCCATCGTCATCCTTGTGAACATCGTCGTTGTTATGGTCATCGTCGTCGTCGTCATTGCTATCAGCAGCAGTAGCACCCATTTTATTCTACGGTCTTAGATGCTCAAGTGTTATTTAGAATAGTTTACATTTTATGCTCATTTTTCCACAAACCTTTCACTTAGGAACACTCTGCATACCATCTAATATTCTTGAATTTGACACTCACATTAACCGTATTTTGTAGACGATGACCCCAAAGTCTTGGAGAATGGAATCCTGAAGATGAAACTTTTAGACAGGGTCATCAAAGTAAGTACTTTGACATTTTTGTAGCATTTCTGTTTTGCTCTATACGAATGGGGACAAACAAAACCAGGGAGCTCCTTAGGTATCACCCTTCTTTGAACTTAAAATTGGGAGAAGAGTTTTGGAGAGTTTGTACCCGTAATATTTGTTTTAAACGAATTCTCACAAGCATGTTTATAGACGACTTTTACTTAAAGCTCGCGATAAATCCAGAAAATGAAGCACAAGAGTGCAACCTAACTTAGCTACAAACCCCTGTGCAGTAGAAGGGGAGTTCCTTCATCATTAATTTTTCTTCAATTAAAATTTAGGCTTTCGAAGAAAATTTGCCAGAGGAGGGGAGTAAGGATAAGCCATTTGGGTTAGAGTACTTCGTGGCTTTTTCGACATTCAGTTTTCACAGCTTATACTGAATTGGATCAAACTATGGCCATTGTGAACACCTTAAAATTTGTATCAGGGAGACATTTTAGTACTTTCTTGTCGGAATGAACTGACAGCGAACGGCGACGAAGTCTTGATATTCGACGGTGGTTATTGGAGGCCCTTTTAGAAGAATAATTTATAGTTGCATGAAAACAAGGTCTTGGGATAGAATCATAGCAGTGTTGTGCAGACTGCGGGACGTAGCAGGGTCGGGAAAGGTACTAAATTTAATGAACATTGTCACGCGGTGACACCATACAGTTGAGAAACCTTACTGATGTCGGGATCAAACCCAGGTCAGCAGTTTTCAAAAAGAGCTCTTATTGCACCAGCAATACATACCTCTAACATGTGCTGTAATTTTAATCATGGCTGCAGCATTACCCTCGTAAACTCCTACTTTAATGGCATAAAATTATCCGAAAGAAGATTAAACCATAGCTACAAAATACAAATGTTACAGAACAAAATATCGCAATGTGGAAACTATAAGTTATCGTATCGCTTGTTATAAGGTATTGTAAATTCATGACATCGAAATCTTGGAGGGTTGTAAGGTCCTTTGTTATCTAAAATTAGGATCTATTGTTTCTCTTTGCCAGAACGAGGGTCGGGTGAGGGGAGCGGTTTGAAAGTTGACGACGTGGTAAATGCTTGGCCCAACATTTTTTTAATGATCGCATGTATATACTCTAGTGAGATAGACGACATGATTGATAGAACCATTCCATTTATCAATACTTCGTAGCTAGACGTTGATATGGGGATAGGGGAATGCATTTGTACTTGTTCAAAATGTATGATTATTTTTACACTTTTACTATTTGGTTGAAAGTAAATGTTGACTGTGGAACAGGGTAGGATGGTTTACGGACATTGCATACAAGCATGCGTCAATTTTTCTTCTAGGAAGGCTTGCGGTTTTTGCCATCCGTTCCGATAATTGCTAGAGCCGTAGAAGAGGATCAGATGATCGGTATGCTATTATTACAGGACGGTAGTTCTCAGTATTTTAGAAAGTTTGAAGCGCTAGTGGAACTTATGCCTGCCTCCGGGAATTGCGTAATCATTGCAACGTATGCATAATTTTACGGAGGTTAGCAAATTTTCCATATTTATGCAATCGTATGATGTTAAAGGTTGACTTTAAGTGGCTTTGACCTAGAGAACAAAGTAACGTAAAATGGTCTTGCTTGCATATCCTAGCCTTTTTGTGGTCACAGCTTTTCAGAGCGAGGCTAAAACGCAGGATGGTTTACAACATTACTTCTCCAGACCTGAAATTGTCGATGCTATGTGGACACCAAAGTTATAGCCGCCTGATTGGTGTAGGGAATTCCCAGATCTCGTATTAAGAATTCATACAACAATCCGTGTAATATTAAATAGAAACCATTCTTAACACATCGTCCTTTTATCTTCCTACTACCTGGTAAGTAGTGCCCAGACTCCATGGTCTGGTCACAGTTGCCTTACGACTAGCGTTGCTACGAGAGTGAGGCTAAACTAAGTCAAGGCTCGAATTCCCGCCTAGCTCACAGTATGGATAAACAATATGGCTAACTTCGAGTATCAACATGACTTAAACAGTTTGAAAGATACTAAATAATGATGCTATTCGTTTACTGGTTATTCGATAATCATTCTTACCACTAATTGGCGAGCATCTTATCAATTATGATGTTATTAAACCAAAACGTATTATAGACTTCAACAGGGCGAGATTATAAACCACATCACCCGATAAAAATTAGACTTTCAGTGTCTGATACTAAAGTCAGTCCCTAGTGACTCGTCCAATAACGTTTCCTACATTGCCATCACACTTTCTTCATGCGTAGTTCTAATGAACGTTGTATTAAGGGTTTTGATCCATGTCGAATATTGATGCCCAACAATTGAAAGACGTAGTCGTTTAACATATGTACATAAACGTACCAATCTTTAGTGTAAATCTGGGTAGTGGGCCCAGAGATATCTACTAAGCAGGTGAATTTCATAGGGAGCCCAAAACTGGCAGTGGGTGGTCATACCTATGACTGCCGATCTTGCCCACCTTTTACCTTCAAAGCAAACGAGAATAACCCTAAAACAAAGTGTACCTTAAGTCAGGTTTGCTCCAAAGCAAAGGTTTTTGGATTTTGTGTTTTCTTCAGATGAGGAAATTGTTGAATACGTGTCAGGTACGGATTTATGATGTTACGTTTTAAAACAAGAAAAACTGCTGCATAGCCGGCAAACTGTGTCAGAATGGAATCCAGTTTCTCTCTGCAGCCTTTCCTTCTTCACACGGTTGGTTTCATTCCACTAATTCATAGCACAGGCTACCGCAAACTCAGGTTACAGCTTATTTTCATTTATTCTGCCACCAGAGCTTTAGCTAGATCACAACGTGGTTTCATATCAGGTACAGAGAAGAAAGTGTCCAATGTTGTGCTAAACTGTCCACAGCACACACAAGAGGAGTGTTGAGATCTGAGAAAAACATTTTGAATTAATTGTGACCTGATTCAATTATCTCAAGATACAGAACCAATTCGGATACAAAGCAACATGTAGGAAACATATCTGCTCTTTCCATAATCTTGTAATGCATGAGCTGACTAAGAATTGTACTCATTAAGAAGATCAGTTGCTTTTACAGAGTTCTGTGTACGACAGCTTCTGTAATACATGTAGCAAGCGTGTGAATACAAGAAGGCCTTAATCGTGACTCTTTCTCTTTCAAATCTCTCTTACACGTTAGTATTCAAGGTCTATCTATATGGAGAGGCTTGACACCACGAAAATGCCACAAACCTTTTTGTCCAAACATGAACAGCTTCATGGATGAGACTAAGGCAGCCCAAATGTACTGTGCTATGGTTGGAGTATTTATCACGATAATGTAATGAAAATTGGGTTGAAATAAGTATAGGGGTATCTTTAAATTTTAGAGGGGCATTTCCCTAAATGTTGCCCCAGCCCCGCCCCCATAGCTACGGTCTCTATAATGATCCGTATGTAATTAGCCTCAAAAGAAATGCGTTTTGGGGCGAGCTTTTTCATGGAAGCCAGGTTTCTGATTTGTTCTTTTGTTTGGCTTTTTTAAATACAAATTACTAAGAGCTTTCCACCGTAATGTCTTCTCAAAGTTCCCTTCTTAAGGTGCAGAGAGTGATCGGAGAGCCCACTGGAATTATTCTATAGATGTTAAAATCTACTTGAAGTATTAAAATATCATAAGCAAAAATTCTGTTAACTAGAATGTCAACAATTTGGTCAGTTTAAGGTTAAAGGTTTCCTAAAACACTTTTAAGATATTACGAAGGTCCACAGAGGAAGAGGGGAGCCACTCGGTACTGTCCGAATTTCGATTCAGTATGCAAGTGTATAGATCTGATATGCTTTTCTCTTTCACTAGGCGATACCAAGGTGTATAAGGGTACCACAGTGGCATTGTTGATCTGGGGAATGCATCATAACCCAAATATTTGGGATAATCCCGATAAATTTGATCCAGACAGATTCTTGCCCGAGAATACTACGAAACAGAATCCATTTGCTTACGTTCCATTTTCAGCAGGTTCAAGAAACTGCATCGGTATGTATTTGTTGTTGTTACTTCACTCCCATAGCTTTCAAATGGTTATTCATTTAGTGCCATTCTTACCAATGTAGGCGGAAAATGTTGCAGACGAAGCCAAATATTTACAAAGGGAAAGAAACAATTTGCCACCATGAGTACAATACTAAATTCCACTTCTCTGTGAGACTTCATAGATTGCGAAGTCAACGGAGAAAGGGTCAAGCTATGGTGATCCTTGACATGTATAGCTACAGCCTGTTTATCCCCGCTTAAGTAAAATTTGCATTTGTAAGCAATAACCATGGTCAGGTGTTTCACACAGGTAGGGGTAGGATGGGGCTATTGACTACTTCAATGTCACTAACGATAAACCCAATAACTGCTATGCGGATGAATCATGAATTTTAACCAATTGGCTGGCACTGCGGGTCATTGTGCCATCTAGCCTCCAATGGCAGCTGGTTTGGGTATTCTGGGTTACGCAATTGAAAAGTAATGTTTCTAACAGATGACTCGGCAACTGCCAAGCAGATGAGCCTTCATCTTTGACGACCGATGGCTGTCAGTAACAACGTTAGTTAGTAAAGTAACGTTCGTATGGTGTCACCTTGAAAACAACCATAGTAAGGAACCCTTGGTCCCTACCATCGATTTTACCTTTGTACATTGATGCGAAGTCACAACTACGTAAACCAAAACAACGTGAAGTGCATCTTGAACCCTAAGCGTACTGGAGATCCCGCGCTATGTAGGTGTAGCTGGTTCAACACGATCTTCAACTGCAATTACATTTACTGCTGACACAAAACCACAAAGAAGACTCATGGAACGTTAGAACATCAGCTCAACCAGAGAAGTTGAATAATGTGCAGAGAGAAATGGAATTGCATTTAGTCATATTAGGTCAATCTGAAGTTAGATTGCCGATATCAAGGAAGATAACCACCAATGATGCCACTGTCATATATTCAAGTGGGGAAAAATAGAGAAGGTGGTCAGAGTCAGAGCCATCCTGATGATCACGAGTGATCTACAGTGAGCAGGCTCTACAGTAGGGCCTCATGATCCTGGATAAAGAAAAAGCAGGGGAGTGTGAAACTCATAACTTCTTTGTGGTGACAAATACATAGCTTCAGCACCACTCTCGAAACCTGAATTCCTGGATTGACCCAAGTGGAGAGCACAGAAACCAGATAAATTATAATATGGTTAACAATAGAACAGCAAAAGAAACTTCTCCCAGCGAAGTATCTGCTTTACTGACGATACTAAAGCATTCTGCAAGTTTAGGGATGAGGGGATGTTTGGATTTTTGGAGAAGGTGGACGCTGGTGGGGACTTAAAAATCATTAAAAAACTTGTACTCGGACCACACGGCTACAATCCGACATGATGATGAAACTGTAAACTGGGTTGGTATTAAGTAGGGTGTCTTGATGCACCGTCGTATGTGCTTATTGACTGGCTAGAGAAGTGTGAGCTTGAAATTTAAGTTGTAAAGTGACCCTGTCATACACAAGGAGAAGAAAAAGTAGGGTGTCCGCCAGTGATATGTCTGATCTCTAGACGTATTATCCTTGTATGGTGAGAGGATCGAGAGAGCCATAAAATATGTTGGGAGATTAAAAATTGAGGACAAAGTATCAATAACGTTCGCTATGTAGACAATACAGCCCTTACTGTAGACTCCCGAAAAAAGCTGCAAGAAA
Organism: Carybdea cf. marsupialis auct. non (Linnaeus, 1758); assembly: GCA_010016065.2. Lineage (NCBI taxonomy): Eukaryota > Metazoa > Cnidaria > Cubozoa > Carybdeida > Carybdeidae > Carybdea > Carybdea cf. marsupialis auct. non (Linnaeus, 1758). Next base: position 17,746 of record JAAAKL020000261.1, read on the forward strand.
TATTGAACATTATAGCTAGTGGTCAGCAGCCAGGTAGTGAAGTAAAGGGCTTGAGAGTCAACTGCAAGAAAGTGTTTTCACCAGTCGTGCCCTAGGCTGCACAACCACCAACATGCAACTCAACTTAATCCCCTCACACAAGGAAGATCCTTTGGCTACCTCAGCAGAGAAATTACTGCAGGGGCAAAGTCAGAGGCAGAGATAACCATATAGATTCTTTGTGGCTAAGAAATCTTTTAGAGACATGCGCCATTTCTTTAGAAAGCCTCAAATAAGTACATAAAATGCCTGGAATTTTTCAGAACGTAGTTTTGTCATTAGCTGGAGCGGAAAGGAGTATTTTATACGCAATAACAAAAAGATACCGTAAAATCATGGAGTGCATCTTAAGTAGAAAAGCAGTACATAATTTGGCATTGGCGGGGAAGGCTGAAGGAAAGAGGGCTAGAGGCCGACCACGGAAAACGTTATTGGTTAGCCCAGTAGTAAAAACAGGGAATAATTCAACTGAGCTGCTGTGGCCGTCACAGGATAGAGGGGTAGCAGCGCATGAGAGCTGACGTTGTTGGACATGGTACTAAGATTGATAGATATGCTGTGTAAGTTTTGAACATGAACTAAAAGTACAAAGTAGGCATTTGAGATTTATTTCATATTTCCCTTGCCAAATTATTTATAAATCACTGGATATATAGATATGGATAGAAGCAACTCTATCGATGAGGATGCTCTTAGGACCAACGCCATATTCTCTTTGCACTTAAATTTTTGCCTAAGAGGCATGTAGCAACATTAATTAATATCAACCCTGTAAAGGAACACCAGTGAATCAAAAACGAAACCTCATCGGGGAGATGTGACTGCGATAGACGAGTGAAGACATTACAGCTTTTAGGTTGTTGGGGGTCGCCATTGAAAAATTGGGAAACGAACGAGTAGGTACCGCATTTAAAGTGATCCAGAGAACATGTTGGGTTTAAAGCCCCATAAAACTCCTCAATTGGCCTAGTAACATTATCTTTTCTAACTGTTTCCCTTATTATTTACTGGTACGGAGTGCTTGTTATTGCAGCAAGTAATATGTATAGTTGTTGTGATCCTATTCTGTATTATGATATAACAATAAGTAGTTACTTATACGTGTAGATATATGATCTATATATTGTAGGTCAAAGATTTGCAGGTCTTGAAGAAAGGATCATCATAGCAACTTTGATGCGCCATTATGAGGTTGAATCTAGCCAGAAAACAGATGACATGGATCTGACAGGGGAACTTATTCTTCGATCACACAATGGTGTTTACTTACGGCTGAGAGAAAGGTGTATCCTTGCTAGTGACTAACGTTCATACTTCTTTTCGACGAACACAAAAAATAGTCTCTACCACGACTAGCAAATGTCACTCCGTCTTTGGATTACTACAACAAGTTTTTTGTAAACGAATTTTGTCGCTATTTTTAATGGGTTTAGATAGACAAATGCTTTTGTAGTTGCTGGAGGTATAAGATTATATGATCTGTCCTAATTCAACAGTCTGAAACGTAACATGATATTCTTAGGTAACACCTGGGTCATATTTTAATGGAGGCTTTTTACCTTAATTATCAAGAAAGTGCCAGTCAAGATTTATGTATGGATTTGGAATTTCATTTCAAGAGGGGCGTTTTTTGGGTGATTTATAAGGTATTCAATGGTGCTGTGTTTTACGTAGTAAGAAATAGCATTTTAAACCAAATCAACAGAACAGGGCAGCCTAATGAATTTTTAAGTCCTGAACAACTTCCTCTGTCCTGAATATAGGATGAATGGAAGTCCACTTCTTTCACTATTACCAAGGTTTTGATTTTGAGCATTTGAAATAAGAAACGAATTGGCACGAAAGGTATTTTTTGAGATGTGTCTTCTTTCCTAAGGGAGTAACATGAGCGTGATCTATAAAATCTCTCGAATTCATAACAGTTTAACTTGGGTAGATCATTTCCATGTAGAGGGGCCTTAGAGCATTTGGTTGTAACGCCGAGATAATACAGCTCTGACCCCTGACTTTGAGGGTCCCGTGTTAAATACAGATATTTTACGTACTTGGCCGATGCGACCAGTAAATGGCTATGATATTCTAATAGCATCAAGACGTCATGGGGTCGTAGGTCAGGTCACATAAAGTTATGTTTTCTTTGCATTATTGCTTGGAGAAAACTTGAGTTAATTGCACTTGTGTACCTTTGAAGCGGCGAGCCGTCCAGGAAGATGTTTGCCGCCACTCCGACTTGACATCTTAAAGCCAAAAACGTTCACCAAAATTTACTTAAAGAAAATAGTATGAGAGAAGAAATTCAATTTCTTCAGTTCATCTAATACGAGATAGGAAAAACTCCAAGAATACTTTGCTCTGGTAACTCAGCGTGGACCCCTGTCCAGAGGGAGATGATCTGTTCCAGTTACTTCTGTAGAACTACTTTTATTGTAGTTGTTTAACTGCCTTATTTTTGTCGAATGCCCATTTTTACTTGATTTGACGGAATAGTCTTACATTATTGCTCATACAGCGGACTCTTTCTGTGATTCACAGCTGTACAAGTGCCATATTTTCGTGACTCTGTACTGGTATTTTTGAGAAGATAAGACGCAGTTATTTTTACGTGAGAATGACAATTGTGGTGTGAGAGTGATAATATAATGTATTTCATGACTTGGTATGACTTGGACATGAATCGGTAAGCTTGTTACTGTTAAAATTTTATATTAATATCTGTACAGTAGATGTTTCAAATTGTCGAGACAATAGAAAGCAAAATCGAACAATACTTTAAATCTTTGTATACCATGACGCGCAAATGCAATTATAGGAATAAGCGATAGACGCCATTTTTTTCTTACCTAATAAAACTTGTCGATCAGCATACAAAATTGGAGAACTGCAAGAGGTTCAAGATATACTCCCACACTCACTCAGAAAATACGTGAGGCCCAGAATCTTTGGTTGTTAGTAAACTACGTAGAACGAACAGATAGTTAATATCGAGCATAGTAATGATACAACCATGGTTCCTTGGGGCATATGGTGAGGAAGGAGAGTGTAGAGGAACAGGCCATAATCATCCGAGTAATGGCAAGGAATGGTAAAGCAGACGAAGAGCCAAGAATGTATTTGTAAGAAGACGATTGGTAAGCGATGCGAAAGTAAAATCAAACCAAACTTACGCAAATTGCGCAATTTAGACTGGCAACTTGAAATATAGCATCTACAACGGTCAAAGGACGAGACATAGTTTATGTAATGCATAGAAAGGAGATCAAGATCTGTTGTGTGTAGTAAGAGCGGTGGAAAGGAGCATGCGAAAAGAATCAAATGAGGGGCTCAAGCTATTTGATTCCAGATTTGACTATATGAGGAATGTAATGAGAATTATTTTGAGCAGCAGCCTAAAAGAATGAATGAACAAAATGATGAAGATAAGCATCATAGTAAAAGACACAGCTATCAACATGGTTTGAGCTTATGCTCCAAAACAAAGATATTGCGAGTACGACAAGGATGGCTTTTACTATTCTCCGAAAGACCTGATTAAACCAGTGATCTTTAGTCAGAAATGTTTCATTGGGGCTGGTAGGAACGAACTTTTAGAGGAACGAGGTGTGTACAACAGTGAACACGGAGCAAACGCCTATGGAAGGATGAACTGGGGAAATAGCATTTTGCATTTCGCCACAAGCCTAGACTTTACTATTGGTGATGCTTTATTTGAGAGGAGATTGAAACACCAGATTCCAAACAAAGGAAGGAGGATCTTTGTGGAAGATGGAATTAAGTGGCTGTGGGAGATCGTGTCAGATCTGGGGAAAGAAAAAAGAAAAACCACAAGTATCATTCCTATTTCTGAACAGAAAGGAAAGCCACTAGACTGTATTAGCTCACAATGTATAAAACTAGTAGAGCATGTAGAGCAAATTCAGGTGTGCATCATAGACAAGAGACTAATCTAAGTTCATGCCTTGACGAGGCAACACTAACGCTATCTTTATATCAAGACAGATTTTGGAGGAGACGTTAGAAAGCAGCCAAACAATGTACTTTTCTGCTGTATATCTTGGAAAGACGTTTGATAGAATTCCAAGAGACCTGATTTTCCGGAGTCTTGGAGGAAAGATGTAACAAGAAGGGAAAATTCCGATGATAAAGAGCCATGTACAAACGTACTTAAAAGACAGGGAACATTGCAGGGCAGATGTAGAAATTTGAAGTGAAGGTTGGAGCTCATGAAGCATCAAGGCTCTCACTCTTTATTGTTGTAATTGATGCAGTAAGTATAGACACGCGGCAAGATCTACCGTGTGCTTGCTGTATGGCTGTAGATTTGATGGTGGCATTGTTGATGGAAGTGGATCTTCAGAACAAAGTGCTTCAGTAGCAAGATGCCTTGAGCAGAGAGGACTAAAATGAATATAGAAAGAGAGACGTAATGCTGTATAGCAAGGAAAGCAGGAGCATCCAAATATATAGCAGGCATGGCACAGGACGCAGTCAAACATCAGAGTGCAAATACCTTGGTTTCAAGGCAAGTTGAGGATGTAAAAAGTTTCGCTGCGGGTGACAACGTCTTGGACAGAGTAGAAGGAGATTACACCAACCATTTGTGATAAAAGGATACCAGTGAAGTTGTATAAAGCAGTTATTCTACAATTGCTGAGGCATAGTGACGACCAGTTTCAAAGAACTCACATGCCTGGAGAAGACTTCGATGCATATGCTACTATTGATAATGGGAGTAAGTTATATGACCAGGGAAGGAGTGAGAGCACAAGGGAACACTTTGCGGTTCCTAACGTAGAAAAGATTAAAGGAAATGAACTTAAAATGGTATGGCCATTTGAGAAGCTGCAGCTACATCAGCAAGGCAATGGTAGCACCAGCACAAGGAAGAAGAAGTCGAGGTAGGCAGAAGAAGGGCTGGCGAGACTGTGTTCCTGCTGACATGACGGAGAACGGCCTGCAAGGGAAGTTCCTCAAGACGGGCGGCTACTCAGGAGAATGACAAAGGCAGTTAACCTCTCCTAAGGGATTAATTGTTGCCACAAGAGGAAGAATAAAAAAGCGAGAATTGTAACCAGTTCTGAGATGAGGCTGAAATAGAGAAGAAGGTCGTTTTTACTGTTGCAGCGTCGACGCAGTACGTTATGCTAGGAAAAGATCTTTTTTGCAAGTATGAAAACAGAAATTGAATCGATGGATGTGAGATTTTGTCACTGTGGTAAGTATGCTTTCAATACAAAGATGGGGCAAGGGTTGAAAATTTAAGACCTGACGTTGATTTTTTTTTATCACAGGGTTCAAAGCAGCAGATAGTAAGTTGTGCTTCATTGCTTATTTAAATAGATGGTTATCAAAATTGGTTATTGGAACTTTTGCACACAACATCCTCTTGTTTAAGCAAAAGTTCGCCGTGTCTTAAGCCTAATCTTTACTAGGTGGAAAATGTCGAATCATTACGTAATATCTGGCGATGTCGCCTCGACATTTTGCGAGCAAAGAATAGTAGAGATCAATTCTCATTCGGATATAGGCCAATGCACCGCTCCAGCTTGTTAATCAAACAGCATCAATTAACCAATCACATTGCTGGACGATAGAATTTTGGCGCAAATGTTGCTCGCCTCCGCAGTGTCCATCAAGCAAAGTCAGGTTTGAGTAGATTGCATTTACACTCGTACATTTTAATCTGTCTTTGAAGACTATAGCGTTCCCGTTTTATGAGATATTCCGGATGAACCAACAGAGACCGGAAGAAAAAGCTTGGGAACACAATATAGGATACAACTAATTCGGTTAAGTCTATCGATGTAAACTGCGGCTCATCAACAAACGAGGGTTGACAACGACACGTTTGCCATGAGTCAAAATCGCTAGACACATTTTTGTAAATAAAACAGGTATTAAGTAGGTACAAAGTATATTACTATGTTATTGCATGACACCTGAAATTTCAATTTTCTAGTACGGTTGCAGTTGTTATCCCACATTCATCAAAAATTCTCAATTCCATTAGCGTTCCTACGGGGCCGTTGACATCTAAACATAGTTTTGATTAGTGTTTTAGTCGGACATTGTCATGCCTAGATGACATAGATATTTCAAGTCAAGTAAGATTGAGGTCACTTTGAAAAGAGTAGACTCTGCGGTTAATGATATTTTAATGAGCACGAGATCCCACGCCCTTGTTTCACAACCCACACAGTCCACTTCCAACCACGTATTTCAAGGATTCGATCACAAAATTTATCGAAAACGGATGTTGCCTTCGTCGTTTGTATATTTGTGTCGAATGTGTCCCACACAAAGGCAAGTTTAGTTTCGTGTTCTCAACTTAGTTGCAGCACAGGGCTTCTCCCATGTACCAAATCATTTAATTTTAGCCTTGCATATCAAAGCGTTCTGAGCCAAAATAATTTACTTACGACCCTCGGATTGTTAGAAAATCAAGAAATCGCGAGTTTACTATGCTGTAACTATTTCTTGTGGCTATGTCATGAGCCTGATTGTTTACGAATTTTGGCGTACTCCTGGTTTGTGATATAGGGGGCGGAGCAAAAGAGAAAATCTGAAACTATGTATTGTTCGTGACGATGATATCAGTCGCCCGAAAACCACTGAAAACTGGACTGTTACGTATTCAAGATTTTGCAGTTCTTAGCCAAGTGGGCAAAAGAATGTTTCACCATCGTGGCTTCTGATGGTCAGAGTGTATGTTACATATAAACAAGAGTTGTAAACCCAATGGAGAAGAGGAGAGCTTAACTCGGTAAAGGCAAGAGTATCCAAGCAACCCATAAAATCAGGACTTGGAAATCCTGTCAGGTCGTTAACGTTGACAACACCTGCACCAAAGATTGTATTGGTAAATAAATTTGATTTATCTTGATAAGGGTTGCTAAGGAGTATAAATCTTGGCTGTATTTTAATATTTGTGGAAGGACCTTTCACTACGTAAGTCCTTTTTGGCAAAACTTGAACCCATTACGATTGTACCAGTGTGCGATCTTCAGAAGTTCTTCCTGTTTCCGTGGGAAACTTCTGGACGGGGTCAAAGAAAAACATACAGTTTGAAGCTCGGTGCAATTAGCGAGACCACTCACCATCATAATGCTCTAACGGGGCAACTAATTTTCTCAACTATTCACTTGTGTGTGCAGTGCATAAAACAGAGTAGAGCTTCACGACACACATTTGCGGCCAAGATGTAAATTTTAAAATAAAAAGCATCTGATTTATACAAGGATTACAAAAAGGGTTTGGACTTTTTCACAATAGGATTTTGGAATAGGCGATGAGTTTTACGCACCGACTGTCACCACTACCATCGCACGACAAATGAAAACTTTCGAAGCATACCGTGTAAGATATTTTCAGCTGCACCAACTTGACCAAAGTGCATGACAATGTGCCTGCCTATTGGCTTACAAATATGTCTTGGAATCCAGTTATTATTACAAAACAGTAATTAAATGACGCACATCAACTTTAAGCTTTGTCTGAGGAAATGGTGATCTCGGTACTTCTCGGCGTATTTAGCTGTAAGTTATTGTGAATTTTTTTTTGTTGTAGCTATTGTTTTAGTGAAACCGCCATCGTTTTAATGCAATGCATTGATGGAGAAATAAATTAACTCGATTCCATCTTCGTACATGCATGTCTTGGCCGATGACGTTAAGTCTTCGTGATCAAAGATCTGTAAAAAATAGCTTTTATCTTTATTACCGACTTGCACGGGTAAAAATGGTCTTCAGGAAGTCTTCCCTCGTGTGCTTGGGCCGAAAGGCGCCAGCTAATTTTTTCAGATCAAATCTATTTGATTTGAAAGACTGCTTTTAAAATACTATATGACAATCGAACTGTAGCTTTGACTAAATATGGAATGTCAAACCAGAGCATCAACATCAGTAGCTTTGAATACAAGAGGAACAGAATGAGCTACCTAAATTGTGAGTGAAACTACCTTGCTAGCTGGCGCGTAGCATGGCTTGAATAGGGCAGGGGAGGTTTCTGGAGTTAGGACACATGTTCAAATGAAAAACAAATGTTGTTGATGATATTATGAATACAAAAGAAAATACTAACAACGTGTTATAAATATACCATATGCCACCACGACGTATATTTTACGTCCCAAAAAGGGAAACTTAAGGGCAAACCTATTTATGATCTCGAGAGCAGGGGGAGGTCTCCCCTTCTCCCGCCTCAGGCTACGCGCCTGTGTAAGTATTGTCATTTTGTCACCAGAGAACTTGGACGTTTACCAGAAGACGTTAGCAATCATGGAAATAGCCGAGAAACGTATGATTTAATCTAGAAGCGAATGTTGAAATGGCTGCGGTGATTGCCGAAGCTGGTATCAGGTAAGATACTGCGAGTACGGTGGAGGAAAGGTAGGGATATCTGATAGGGATTTATCGCGCTAGTACGATGACGTCATTAACTTTAAGGCCCGGAGATGGACAGAGACGGAGCTGTCATGCCAAACAACGGAGCTTGCATATTCAGCCATACGTTATCCAAGTACAGTGGACGGTGAATGCCTGATTAGGCGTGGGCAAAACAAGTCATTTTTGCCATCTTTCAAGAATGGCCGTTGTTGGCATTAGCGGAACGCCGCTAGGGACAGCACCCTTGAACTTCATTTTTATACGGAGAATAATACCGTACGTTTTCGGGGGTGTTATATAGCTGGCCCTAAATATAACTTTAGCCTCCTACTGTGGGCGTACGCATTCCTACCCAAAGGCTTATACCTTCCCTAGCATTATGTTTGTCTATGTTCAATTTACCTCTCTTTCACCCAAACTTTGTTTGCTCTCTCAGCTCTGTTTATATACACCTCAGTTTCTTCGCTGTGCACAAGATCACCCGTTTTTCAGATACGGCATGCCCAAGTAAACTCACTTGGAATTTGTCAAAGAATTGTCTTCACAAAAACCATCATGACCAAGTAAACTTAATAAAATGACACAGCCATCAAATACCATGAACTCTCATACCACTGTCTGCGAGTACGTTTGTTGCTTCCTTAACTACACTATCCTCCCCAAAAGTATCTGAATACCTAGGCCTACGTGAAATAAATAAGGCGGATGTTAATTGCTGCAAATCTACTTTTGAATCAAATGCGCTATGAATTCTATGTAGTATGATGGATTCTATGAAAAAATGTACTAATCGAACGGTCATTCTTTCACGTTTTGGCAAGGTTATGCAAAATAGTTTCAATCAGCTTTTCGACCTTGTTTTCATGTCCATTCATAACAACACCGTTTGCAAACGTCATCGCAACAGGCAGACAGCATGAACTAGCAATTTACAATTTTGGATATATCCCTCGCTAACATTCAAGTATCGCAGAAATATTTTACAGCAGACTTTGGCATTTATCAAGGAATCCTTGGGCTGAATTCTGTTTATTTTCAATCCTGAAATTGACTTATATTTGCTAGACAATGACATTGAGCTTGTAGACCGTTGTAATGTTATTAGAAATTTGGATCAATAGAGTAATACAGGAATGAAAAACATATGAATAGAAAGCCAAACTACTAACCAATAGTATTACTATATGTAAACTTACTTCTATTTTAATGTCGAACTCATCAGTACTTCGTACAATAGCCTCGACTCATCTTCACTGCTGCTAGACGAGAGGGTATCGACGTTTGAAGGAACTTAGGTCAATATTGTACCAATAGTTTAGGACAGAGTTTATCAATGACTCTTTATTCTCTGGAGGATGTCGATTGAGTTGGGTTGTTTTTTAACCACACATTCTCAATAATGTTTGAGTCAAGACTCCGAGCCGGCCTTTAAGTGTGCGGATACCACGAAAACTAATTTGAATCCTTGTAAATCTGGACACAGATTATTTAGCGTATTCCTGCTTGAAAATAAAAGTACTTCTTTAATGGCCGAATATTTTCTTCACACTGCCAAACAGATTGTCTCGCATTGTTGCACAGTATCGTTCGCAGTTGACGTTACCATCACACACGACAAGAGCTCCTGGTCCGGTCTGCTCAATATAACACCAGAGCATAATTGAAGCTCTATTTGTAAATTTTTAAAATATAAACTGCGGACATTTGGACTCGAGTTTCTTTATCCACACATAAATTTTATTGGCATCGTTGTCCAAGTAAAAATCTGCATTCTTCCAAAAAAAATGATCTTCTCCCAATCCGACGGCAGCCATGACGACAGAATGGACGCCTATGTCATTCTGAACTTTCTATTCATGGCCAAGATATATGGGTTTTGCTTCCTCTTGTAGCTACGTATTCCATATTAATGTGATACTCTTCTTACCAAATTGGTTGAGGCCTGTTTTCTTTTAACTTATCACAGTTTACTTTGTTTTTTATCGTTCGAATTGTTTGATGTCGTTCTTGCCTAGACAAACGACAGACGTCTCCCTCAGCCCGAGCAAAAAATTTGTTTGGTCGGCCACATCAACGTTGTTTCGCAACTGATCCCCTTTCCAAATAATATTTGTTAATATAGTGAGGAGTTGAAGGCCTACATCCAATAATTTCCATAATTTTTCTTTTTCTACACGAGAAACTACTTTCCTTCAAAAATCTTACAAGCAGTCGATCCTCGTATCAAAGTTCTCTACATTTCGGCATTGCTTTTACATGAATTGAAATATTATGATACTTTTCAGTAAAATCTAATTAATTTGTATATACTGTCTAATATAACGTCAAAGTTTCCTTTGGTAACAATTTTAGAAAAACCTGGCTCTATTTTGGCGCGAAAATCTGAGGCTACATGTTTCAATGTTTTGCAGGATGCCATTTTTATTGCAAGTGTTCAAATACTTCGCGAGGCTGGTGTACATGGGAAAGAACTTGGGCGTTGCTTTTCTTTGTAAGGAAGTATGCAATGGGATATTGGTTTGAGGTTCTCTCCTTGCATATCACCATTGTCCAAGTTAACTATGGGTGTAGTTGCCCCAAAGCGACTACTTATTCACCGACATTTCGTCTACTAAGAGGACTGTCAGGATCGCCCTTTTTCAGCATGTCCATCTCTTAAATTCACGATGACTTGCGATAAGATTTCAGGCTTGCAATGTACATTTCTTGGCTAGGGTCGTCCACCAGTGGGGCAAAGTAGATGTAAATTTTTTCTAAAGTACTTTGGCCAACAGGGCCATGAAAACAAAATATTATTAAAACTTTCTTCACCTAATCGGACTAGATATCCAGAGGTGCACCTTTCATTACCAAATCTGTGTTTGAGGACTGCGGGTTTCATGTAGCCAGATTTTTCCTTAAGTACACAGGCAGCATCTTGTAATAAAAACTGATCTGTCGTGGGATGCTGAGATTTTTAGATTTTCGTAAAGTTTTCATTTTTAATGCAGACCATTTATCTGTTTCTTTTTGTGTGTTGCTACTTTTTGAAGACGATTAACAATTGTTGTTAATGATTTCATGTAGTGCTGACCCAGTGTAGTGCTAGTTGACTTTGGCTAAGGGCAATTTTCACCACTTTGCTGTGGGTACCAAATGTTTAGTGAGTAAAACATGGAGGGCATGGCGTCTAACCTAATGTACCTTAGCACAATGATATGTGGTAATCCATTTGTGAAAAGTAAACGTAATCAAGAAAATGTCTTATGCACATAAAAGCAGTTTTGGAAGTCCACCAAGAAGAATCGCTGGAACCTAGTTCTGAAGGATTTGATTTTTATAAGGAAGACTTGGACCGAGAATCAGTCGACATTGATTTAATTAATTTATACGAGAGGTAAAAGGAAGTGGTACAAGATAGCGCTTGCACCTATCCACGGAACTAAGGTGGTTTTCCTAAATTTCATAGACGAAATTAAGCATTATAGGTAGAAAGCTTTTGTTATGTTACTAGTTGACGTATGCATTTTGACCAGAGAAACTGGGTCAAATTACTTCGCGAGCTCACAAACCATTTGTTTTTACTGCTTAACAGTTGCAGATACGTGCATACAAGCAGACACGTAAGATGTACCCATACTGCACCGGCAAATTAGTGAAGTACTCAGTATTTGTCCCGATACAACATCAGTATTTATAAACGAACAAGTTTCTTAATAAACTTGTCATCGGACGTCGCTCCAGATTTTACCAAATGTTTTCCAGCGATTTTTGAGCAGTGTTTCTCTGTTTCAGTCGGGAAAGATCACGACGGTCAAGTCAAGTAGCATAAAGGTTACTTCGAACGTATTCATTAAAAAAAACAAATAGCAGTAGTTCTTAAAAGAGAATCTGCCGAGGTTGTTAGATCACATAATTACAGCATGCCCAACGCACGATGAGCAATCGAATATCTTATATGTTCATAATAAGTATACGGTTTGGTATCAAAACACGCATTACTCTTGGTAGCTGCAATTCGTCTGACCCATGTTATCAAGGAATAGCGACGTCTAGCCTACAGTCTGTCTTTACCCAAGATATCTGCGAAAGTCTCTTTCCTAAGGAAGTAAACTGTGAAGTGGTCAGTCACCACACACAAACGCTACACAACGGCTCCAAACATGACCAATGAAAATTCTGTCACAAATCTTTATCAGGGTAACATGACAGTTAAGTTCTCGAGACACTGTTCGTAATATATAAACAATGGAAACCCGTTCTGCCCACAAGGCAACGCTTATCTTTATGGCCATATTTGATCAGTGCGACATATGCGAAGGAGCATATTTTAACCTATTAAAACTGAAATTTCGGAGCTTGAAATAAAAATGATCATCAGACATTTTTAGTATCCAATTTAAAACTTTAAAATACTGCAAACACATTTAAGCGTCTTTCCCAGCCCGCGAATGATATCCCAGTTTCACAAAAGAGCGCACAGCAGACATAGCTAAGCTAGCGAAGTAATAAATTACATGTCAGAATTCAAAGAGAGTGTGGCGCAGTGTATAAAGCATCAAAAAGAAAGCGCAGAGAAACCATACAACGGTACAAAGATATTAAAGAACACAGACGATTGACAAATTTCGGCACATGAAGGACAATTCCAATGAGGCCTAGGGAACCCTACAATGTACAATCTGCTGCATATTGTTTGCCTACTCTTACCAGAGGCTATGTGAATAACACATACCTCAAATTCGCGACCAAAAACGAAGTATAATAACTTCGGTATAACTCTGTAAGCTTTCTTAATTATCCGGGTAAAATTCCGAACACCTATCTCTGACAACTACGTACTGAATATTAACGACCCGGGACAAATTGATCTAATGTCTTTACAATGTACCTAAAACTCTTCATGTATCTCAACGATCAAAATTGCGCTACTTTGCTATGCAAGGTCCAAATCTATCATTCCAAAAAATGCAAAGCAGAATTTGGCCTACGTCTTTAGTCTTACCCTACTGAATTATAAGCAACATAGAACAAATTTAGGAAACTGCCAAAATCTGCTATAGAACCTAGCTCTTTACCGCGGATTAGATATAAGCCTAACTGGTGTAATAACCCAATAACTTAGTTCCGGTAAATACAGTGTCCTGGATCCTGTGTAAAGTTTAGAGGGACGAAGCCTCTTACCTACTTAATTAGGTACTTAACAAAACACATATTCATGACACACGCCATACTAAGACGGAAAACCCATCCCTCCTGAAAACCCTTGGTAAGTGCAACAACTATCAAGATACGGAGGAAATTACTTGTTTTCACTGCATATCAAGCATGACAAAAAAGTAAATACACCTTGTGGTAACCAACCTGGAATTTAATAATTTCTTTGATGATTTGAAATAAGGCTGCCAATGCTAAAATTCATCAACGGGTCCAGAAAGCAACAATCTAAAACCCATTATCTGCCTAATACAACACTGACATGCTCTTAAAGAAATGACCAGTTTTAGCTATCCTGAGCATGAAAGGAAAACACGTATAACATTTTCGAGGTGCTCACAAGCTCTTAGGTGTAAAACCAAAACGATACAGTACCAGGTTCATAACAGTACATCATTAAATGTCCTGCGTAAACTACATGTATGTCTTGCAACCACTTCACATTGACGTATAGCAGTTACAGAAACAACTATGCTTCTCCGTTCCTATATCATGGGAAAACAAAATGTTTCCAAAACTTTCTTTCACAAATTTTAGTAATATTCTCGACACGAGACAAACAAAACAAAGACAAAACGAAAAGTACTAAAATTAAACAATTTAAAATTAATATGCGAACAAGTTGATTCTGCCAAGATCAACGACTCAAACAAATCGGATTTTTAGCCGTGGTGCACTATACTTCACGTCACTAATACTTTGAAAGGACAATGCTTGATAATATTTTGCATGAAATATATTAAAGGTACTTCTTAAAAACCGTCCGAGGATCAGTTATGCCTTTTCATTGATATATTTACGTGATCGTGGACGTATTTAACAAAATGGAACTATGACCGGGTAGGCTGAACTTATATAAGGGATTTCGTGTAAACAAATCTTGCCGTAACACTTCAAGAAAGCACAGCAAATGTGAACACTTGGGGCTACAATGAAAATAATTAAAAGATTTTTACTATATCACAAATCCCAACGTCGGGGTACTTTCTTGCAATATAACGAACAAATACATACCTTCTAAACCTTACGTGACGTTGCATCCTACTGACTAATTGGTCCTCTTCACATAGCTGAGGCCGAGACAACCACATTGCCACGTTTTAGAACCATGGCACAGCCTTATTTATGTACATCAAACAAGCTACGGACGCGCCTATCCCGGTCTTGCACAAGTTACGGTAATCATCCCCCGACGGATGCCAAACAAAGGGCATGTTCCATCAATTCTTAGAGAGATCTTATCACCAGCTACCATTTAAAGAGTAGCTTTGTTTTCTGATGAAACAACAAAACCTTCAGCTACGGGGATGTGCCAAAGGCAATTAACTACAAAATTGATGTTTTCACATTGTTATCGAGGCTTTACCTTGCTCAACATCCCTTTCAAAATTAAACAATAAAAACAAAGTGTAATATGTAAGTTTGTGGATTAGCTAAGCCTATTGGTATAAGTCCTATCAAAGAACAAAACATTTGAGCAGGTAATCTCTGCCTTCACCACGAAAATGCAGCTGCAAAAGCATTCTTAACGTCTACACCCACCTCAATATTTAGTAATAAATTTAATAATAAGTGGACATTTGGGATTCTGGAGTGTTTTGAGAACAGATTATGGGTACAAATTGTCTCGTCGAGTACTAAATGGGAGTAACTAGACCGACAAGTCACTTAAAACAAGGTCTGCTACACTATATCTTTACTTTCTTGATGCTTTCTTCTCCTACCGACTGAGGTAATAGCTTTTCATGTACTTATATAACCCTCCCTAAAAATACAATTACGTAATAAAGTTATTCTAAACTAATCAAGTTTTACCTAAGTAGAGAATGCAATCAAGAAACAACTTTCCTACATCAATGACAACAGCTCGCTTCGTGTTCAACTTTTTCAAGTCTACTCCACTACATAAACTGCTGACGGTCTACCGGTCATGAACACTTAAACGGCGTTTTCCTACCTTTTAATCCTAGTAATTACTAGCTTATTTGTTACCACTATGCCACATAATAACAATATTTCGGTCCGTTCTTTCTTCAACTGGTTAAAGCAACGAAAACCGACTCCCGACCTGAGAGTAAAGTAAGATGAAAACTCATAAATAATAATTACAGAGCAGACCGTCGGACGTTCATATCAATAATATTTTATCTCCTCCAAGATCAAAGCAATTGCTTCTGATAGGTTTGGTTGCATCAATGCCACTAAATATTGGCAGGGATATATTTGGGTAGCAAAATGCAAAATACATGAAGGCACAACTTAACCTCCAAAATCAATTGCTTTCTTTACAAAGTTACAGCACACCCAACAGGTGATCTGAAAACTTAATCTAATGCCAAGATACACCCTAGCACGTAAAACAGATAACATCGGTTTCCACGCTTAAACCATTTCTAGAGTTCAAGGAAACCAACTTGACACAACAAGAGAGAAGCGTTTGCAAGAGTGATAGGCAGGTGGGCAAGTAAGCTAGGGTAAACAGTGGATTAAAACAGTTTACAGATTTTGAAAAAATAGATCTATCTCCGATACTCAAAAATACTTTGAGCAGATCAATATCCGTGACTTGCGTCCTCCTAAGCTTTCAATGATACTGTGCTGCCATAAAAATACCCAAATTGTGTTTATTCCTGTTTCATACGCTGTTTGGGAGATCCATTCTGAACAGGACTCTCATCCTCCTTTACCTCCTTTGGTTTCTTCTTCTCCTTTGATTTCCTTTTATTATCTTGTTTGCTCCTGCGAGCAGCGGCATACTGAGCAGCACGTTCTCGATATCGCTTCACTTGAAACATGATGAAATTCCAAGCCATCCAAGCTTGGAGGAGGACAACAGCAAATAAGGCAGCAATTCTACAGATAAGACAGACGAAATTTAAAACAGGCCTCTTACTTTGAGGGGTTGTGTGTCATTGATAGCGAATTAACGCTATGCAAAGGGACTATCAAAACAGTCGTTACAAAGCAATTCAATGAGCAATTTCATAATCTTGCCTTTCGAAACTCAAAACAGCTGATGGGGCACTTAAATAAATTCCTACCATCAAAACTATATGTAGTTGATCGCTATCACATAACATTTGTGACGAGTAGTCCGCCTCGGGGCAAAATAAGGGCTCACCAAGTTCATAGAAATAACAACTTGAAAAGACACTCCAGATACAACCCTGCAACACTAAAAACATCTAGAGGTCTAGAGTCCGAGAGTCATACAAGTTGCAAGCGTTAACTATTGAAACTGAAATCAATAACGTCAGAACGTCTAAACATGAAATAAGGTAGTCAAAAGTTCCCTAAAAATCGCTTACCATTCTGCCTTTAAAACTCATTACAAACCTATGATCTCTGTTGACGATGCGTTTCATTTTGAGGGCTTTCTTGGATGCTGATAAATTAGGAATGGTAACTCACTTACCTGAACCTTGTACAGGGTGACACAAAAAAACGGTCATCACCTAAGCTTGAATAACTTTTGAAACAATCAATTGCTTCATTTTTCAAGATTACCTAAGAGGAAGAAATGTTCTAAGAGTCTACCAAATTTGAGCATCAAGATGCCGTGGACTACTGAGGAAACGTTCATGGTTGAGGCATATATTCGGCTGAAGTTTATCCATGCAGCTCAATTGCTATTCAAAGAACGGTTCGAATGTCGTGAATTTCCCGTCCATTCAATGACTTACCGATGGGTCAACAGCTTCAGATCCCATCGGACTGTTCATAACCTCAACAGTAAAGACGCTAATAGACAATCACACTCTGGACGACCGAAATCATCAAGGATACCACACAACTTTGCTGCAGTCAGAGACTCTCTTGTCCGCAGCCCGAGCAAGACTGTGCGTCGCCGAGGATACAGCTTGGAATCAACGGGGAGTCCGTGAGGAGAATTTTGATTGCAGATCTTCACTTGTACCCTTAAAGGATACAGATTAAGCAAAAGCTTACACCAGACGACATGAGAAAGCGAGTGATCATGTGCCAGTTGTTTTGCTACAAGATTGACGACGAGCCAGACTTCCTTGACAATGTCTGGTTTTCGGACGAGGCACATTTTCTGTTGTCACGTCACATTAACTCAAAGTATAAAATTTTCTGGGGTAGCACACCTCCTAAGCACTGTCTCCAAAGGCCATTACACTCTGTGAAGTGCACAGCTTGGGTCGCCATATCCGAGAACGGCATCATTGGGCCATTCCGGTTCGAGGACGACATTAAGCAGCCTGTGACAATCAACACCGAGCGGTATGTCCTGGTGCTCGACGGAGAGGGGTTGTCAGGGCTCTCCACTGGTTCCAGCAGGATGGTGCCACCCACTCCCCCCTCAAATGAATAGTTGGCATGGCTATTGCAGCATTTCCCTGACCGACTGATCAGCCGCAGGTGTGATCCGGAGTGGTCGCCGTATTCACCAGACTTGAATCCCCCAGATTTATATCTGTGGGGATACCCTAAGGACAGGGTGTATGCCAACAACCTCCAGACCATCCCTGACCTGAAAGCAGCAATCACAGCAGCCTTAAGAGCGATCCCACCGGAGGAATGCGGGAGGGTTATTGAGAACTTTGCCCACCGCATCCAAGTTTGCCTGCGGCGCCAGGGAGCTCATTTGGAGCACTTTTTGGAGCACTAGTGAAGCAAAGAGTTTTTGTGGTACAGAACTAAATATTTGGAGATGTTTGCTAC
Organism: Carybdea cf. marsupialis auct. non (Linnaeus, 1758); assembly: GCA_010016065.2. NCBI lineage: Eukaryota > Metazoa > Cnidaria > Cubozoa > Carybdeida > Carybdeidae > Carybdea > Carybdea cf. marsupialis auct. non (Linnaeus, 1758). The sequence continues at coordinate 36,048 of JAAAKL020000261.1, forward strand.
ATAGGCGTGACCTCACGTGGCTGAAGTTTTGTATTCATCTAAATAAAATTTCGGAAGATAATTAACTTTTAGTAATGACCGCTTTTTGTGTCATCCTGTAGATTGTATGATGAAATAGGTTACTTTCAATCACGAGTCAAAGAACCCGACCAGCAATGAATCTAACATCCTATTCACTCGAACATAGATGGTTTTCTTCGCCAATTTTAACACTGCTTACCTCACAGTCTGGTTGTTGAAATTCCCGCTTCTTACGTCAAATCCTTGGTTTTCGTTCCCGCTTAGGCCAAAGCTATAAAAGCAAATTATGGTTCGCGGATTAAAATTTTGCGATCAACTCTCTTAAATACGGTTCCCAATGTAGATGAAGAGGTTACCGGACTACCTTATCCATTACAAGGCAATAATTAATTCCTGGGAAAGACCGTCCGAAAAAAAACTAGCACGAATGTTGACACTAACTGTACGCAGGGCTATCCTTCAGCGACATGCGTTTCTGAGGGCAATCTCTTAAGTACAGCTATTGAAGTTAACTTTGCAAAAGGAAAGACTTCTACATAAGGAAGTTATAACGGCCTTCAAGAGAGACCGCATTTAAACTGAAAAAATTCTTTCAAAGTAGTGAAATACAATATCAGTACAAATGAAAATGATATAAATCTAACAAGATCTCTGACAAGGTTGTAACCCCCTCCCCCTCCCCCGAAAAAAAGAAAAAGAAATTCGATAACCAATCGCCAAAATTCCCTAGCAATTTCAAAATTGCATTCACAGGGTACCCACTACTCTTCAAAAGTAACATTGAAGGTAAATGCAATATATTAAATACCCTAAAAACACTTATTCTGAGGTTTGCAGTAGCTTATAACAAAACATGTCAACACGTAATAGAGAAAATTGTCGAGTTGCCCTAGTGACATTAGCATTAGACTATAAATAGTACTACAGTATCTGATTGGCGATGGTTTGCACCCCATTAAGACGAAGACTCGCTGACCAAAAGCTGTTCCCTGACTTCTCGCCGACTTGAATGCCGTTTAACACTTTCCCATTTAAGCGATATCTTACAGTAATCTCAGCTTGAAGGCTTTCTTTACTTATGCATTCAATCCTATTTCTTCTGACTTCGTCGTCTTCATAACACCTATACAAGTGTGTGCTGGTACCTCGCCGACGAGGTGAACGGTAGAAAACATACTGGAAGGTGTAGCAATTTTGGTAAGAAAGGACCAAAAGCTTATATCATAACAAGTAGAACTTTGTTGAGGGCAAACTCACCTCAACCTTTAAAGTACAAGTTACTAAACTTACCAAAAGGTGAGGATGGCCAGTGAAATAGAAACCAATCGAGCTAACACAAACAAGATTGACCAGATACTGAATCTAAAAGAAGGGAAACAAGACGTCAAAAGAGAACGCTTGAACGTTTATGTCGGAAGGAACTAGGCACGCATTCAAATTTAGCAGGAAACTGTTTATGGGAAAACGCTAAGTGGTTGATAAAGCTACGTAAAACATAAGTCTATATCAGCCAACCTAGCGTTGAGGCCACATGGCAACAGTAAGGTATCTATTGAAACTAAACTTAATGAAAATAAAAAGTGCACATATTCCGGACGTCTCACAAACGTTACTCACATACAGTATGTAGTAATGAAAGATGAGACTAAAAGGCCAAAACACGTTTGGCAAACGATTTAAACAAACTATAAACTATCAAAAAATCATTCCCTCGCTATGAAGAAATCTAAAAAAATCCCTGACTTATACACGAATGATCAAAGACCGACATAAAACCATATCGCCAATCTACGGTCTCTGACCTCAGGACAGCATTAATTGACGCACTGCTTTATGCACAATAAACCATGTTCTTAGCATAAGATATGAAACTATCAAGACAGTACTGTCAATTTTACATTCATGTTTATAGAGAAAGAAGCTGTCTTACGAGGTTCACAAAAGATGAATGACTAAAACCCCACAACGTATTCATATTATTAAAGTCATGATCTTAATATGCACAAGTGAAATCCAGCACAGAACACCACGAATTACAAGAGATACAGATTTTGGTGACACGAACTTTTGTAGACAAATATTTCTACATCCCAACTCGGGCTTATGCAAAGTTATTTCAGCCAGTAAAAGGCTAGGTCAGATCAAAAGATGCGAATGGCGAAATTTCTTCCTAATCTCCATTAGGCGTTTCTAACCCAAACTGGCCTACTGAAGTGGAATTGTACAACAGATAGAAGCCACCCCACTGTGGCTCTCATAGAAGACCTTATCTAGCTTTCAAAAATAAATTGCATTTTTCAAAGTATTTTTATTGACATGCCACGTATATAATCCCCTTATGGCAATTAAGTTACACTGCACTTTATAAATGTGGCACATACTAATACACATTTTTTCAAGAAAATCTGCTTCAATATGATTGGCCTATCTGGTGTCCCTCTTACCCTATCCAATTCCTGTTGGTGTTCCATAGCTCTCAATACTTTGCTTTTAGGGGAAGAAACTGGAGAACATCTTGAAGAAAGCCTTGTGCTCATAATAACTTATATAATAAACGCGTTCAAGGTTCTTATTGATATCTTATTACTACTGATTAGAGTGTATTTATTTGATGTTTCATTGAACATTTAGTTGTAAAATTCGTAAATGAAGGGGCTTGGAACACCATGTGGTAAATTTGGCTCTGATCAAGTGACCGTATTTGCATCATACACAGCCACATTCTGTACGAATTTCGAAAAATCGAAGTCACATAATGTAGGTATGTCACACTCATGTGAAGGTAATACTTTTTCTCTGTTCCTATCATTTTCCTATATTTTCTGTACCATAATGCAGTGCGATAAAACAACTTATTAAGTACAAAACGTACCCATTTTGAGCAATCTCCGTCTTTCCCGCACAGTACAGTATTCGGCTAAGGTGAAAAACCATTTCTGGAATGTAGTGGACGACCAGAAGACACAGTGCGATGCGTGTGTAACTGAAATAACAAGGTAGAACAAAGCAAAATTACACTTTTTCTCTCGCGACGTAATTGTACAACAACAGCAGAATGACTTTAAATTTACTTACTTAATATACAATTAAACTGAAACGGATCTTAAAAAGCCATATGCTAAAAAACATATATTATAAAAATTAGGAAACAGCTCTTTATCTATAGACAACCATTGTTTTAATGTCGTCATCCCATTCCCAAAATGTCCCTGAAGTCTCCTTGTTGGGTTCTAACTTTAGTACATAGAGATAATCGCGTCTAAATACGTGACAAGAGCATGTGATCTGCTTTTGACCATGGCAAATGCAAGTAACAAGGTATTAACTGAAAGATATGGATCTAAACAATTAAGACATGAAAATTCAAATGCTAGATCTGCAAATGCAGTCAATTCAAACTGTGATTGACACTAACAATTTGGGTATGACACGCCGTTCCCCTTCCTTGCCGCAGAATCTTTGTCCGTCTGACCAAGTCCTACTGCCATTTGTCACGATATATTGGTTTTAAAATCCACGAAAGTCAAGGTAAACTCAGAACCAATCGGGTTCCAGTACGCTTTGAGTTATAACGGCACATCAACCAGATCTCGACATCTTCATCCAACCTATTTACTTTCATTAACGACGCAAAGTTGTCGGCTGACCACAGTTCGCGGATGTATATGAGGCCTCTGAAGTGCTCTTAGTGTAATAACTGGATAGGAGAGCGGTTATGTACATAGAGCAGTACCGATATCAACAGATTAACATCTAGTAGATAGCTGACACATTTCCTCTAAAAATATTGGTGAAAGTTTGGTGATACTGTAGAACACACATTGTACTTACTTTGACACGTAGGCAGCAGCGATGAAAATCAAGTACAAACTGTACATGTTAACTTTTCCCAATATCTCTTCCTGTTATGAAGAAACGTTTAGGTAGGAAATTTGTGATACATATACAATCGCAAAGGAAGAACCAACAAACGTATCACTAAGATCTATAAAAAGAAACAACATAGAAAACGAGTTACATACCTAGTAACAAATTCTATTTTCTCAGTCGTGAGAAGTCCGTGACGTATACTTTTGTTCATATGCTAATTGTACGCAATAATGTACATGCAACGAAGGAAACTGACGTGTGAGCTACCTTCGATAAATCAACAGAGCAATAACTCAACTATGCAACTCCGTGGTGACCAGCGGCGCGACATAAAGGTACAACTAGTTTCCAGAAGAAATGGCAGTATTGTTTTACATTTATAACTTTTAGTCTGTCACACATAATTTAATATACCAAAAAGACAGCAGTGACCACTTAAAATGGGAAGTTTTACATTAAAAAAGCACGATAGCACGATTAGGTTATTAGTAGTGTAGTTCTATTTACACTAAAGGCTAGAAGAGATATCTTTTGCTTGAAACTAAATAAAACTGCAGCCTTTTGGCACATGTCCCGGAGCCTTGAGACAAAGCTTCTTAACAACTCTTAATAAGTTAAACCACAAAAATAGGATAAAAAGTGATCACCTCTTTTCACTTGAAAAACTGAAAAATTAATGGGAGATTACTCATTGACAAATTCCCTATCAACTGAAACAAACCATGTAATAAGTACCAAGTCTATCAGTCAATACCATAACTACAAAAATAAGGTAGTTATTGCCTTTTTAGAATGTTGCGCTGAAAGGCTCACCTTCTTGGTTTTCATGAAATACAACTCCGGGTACATATGAATCCAATACGCAATTTGCAGTATGAAGAAAAATTTCAACATGATTCTACGGCAAGAAAGGTGAACAAATAATTTTACACATACGGCTCTGGCATATAATTAATCTAAGTCAAAGAATGGAATACAGAACGTGTACATCACTTAGGGAGAGATACTTTGTTGGAGGTGTGACTAGAAAAAGACGAAGCGGGCAACAAAAATGAGGCCTTGGTTAAAAAAATTGACACTGCCTGTTCATTTGTCAGTCGGTTCACATTCCTTAACAAGAGATGTTGCTTGCTTGTGTCTCCTCGATCGATTTTATAGATGTGTTGATAGACTGGCTGAGTATCCACCCTATCTCTGCATCGAAACTGAACTGAAGAATCTCACACTTACCCCACCTGTTAAGGTTCTCAACGGGCCAAAGAAGTTTATAAACAACCAGATTTTTCCAAAATGGAAACCTGGTGGTTTTTCTTGCTTGCTTGTTCTAGGTCCAACCTCCGGTGCCATATTTCCTTCACCAAGATGTATCTTTACCCTCTATATATCGGCACCCTAACTGCATAAATAAACTCAGTATTTGGCCTGTATGGAGTGACACAATTTCAGGGGAAATGTCAAACAACCAGTATGTTTTTTTGTAGTTACATTTTGCATAGAATGGAAGCAGGATGATTTGAGGCTACCGTCTGCTACATTTTCATTGCTTCCGTGCAACATTAAATCAATTTTCTCGAATCATTCTGAGCTGATGCTTAGAACAAGAAAGAAGAAAATAATGGACACTTACGGCGTAAGACGACGGGGGCGACTGAATTATGATTCCGCTAAAAGACTAACCCTGCTCAAATGTAGACAGATTACATACAGCAAGCGCCACATGTACCAAATATGATAGGGCGCCGGAACTGGACGACGAACGCATTGCAACCAACACTCTGATTACAGAGGTACCTGAAGAAACAATTCCTTTTGCAACATGACCTTAAATTGAACATTTGTAAACAGCTGACCAACGAAAGTGTTGAAAACACTTCAGGGCATTAACGATGGTAATTGTTGGAATATTGCTTCAGTGTGTATTAAAGTGCTTCTTGGTTTTATTATGGCTCTCATTCTCCACTCTTATTTTTCTTGTAGTACCCAAATCCCTCTCTCCTGGCCTCCCTAAAACGACGGCATTAGGAACATTAGTACGCAAGGCCATTAGCCTTTCCTACTAGGCCTCCCTACCTTGGGGTGCTGTTCAGGGCTAATGATGTTGTACTATTCACTGAATGTGGCAGTACGACTCATCTTGATACAAATTCTGCAATGCACTAGAAATTACCTCTAAAAAATAACATTTTACGATAAGACACACGTAGTATAATTACAAATTTACATGTGTTGAGGTTCGTTAACATAACGTTTCCATGACTATTTTGTGTATCTGCCAAAAAAGTGTTGGAGAAAAGGGGTGTATCTTCTTTCAAGCTGCGCAGTGATGGAAATAGTACTTTACCTGCAGTATTCTGTACAAAAAAAATTACCAACTGTAAACAAAGGACTCACTGCATTAAGGTGCGTCCACATAATTGCCAATTCCTAACAAACAGTTATACAAAAGAAGCAAGCTTACAAAGGATGTGGTAAAATGATTAGCTTTTGATGTGTAAACTATTCAATCGAAGCAAATGCTTCGCCAATATGTTCTCAACTCGCATTTTACAGGTTGATGTGAATAGTAAATACTTACGACATCTCCACATGTGGATATCCTTCCCAAAGTGCAGTTATCTTTGGCATCAGATTTTCCTAAAGGGGAAGCATAAAAATACTGATGTGATGAAACTTAAATTTCGACTGAATAACGCCAAATTTTGGCTACATTTAAGGTGCATTTTAAACCACTAAAAATGGGGTAATTACGGTGGGCGATAAGATATTGGTAAAGCATAGGCAAAGAAGACTTTTGCTAACATTAAAACTAAATGATAAAGGCCTGTGCAAGCACATTTTAGCCTGTTCTAAACATTGCTGTCTTCCTTCGCTATAGAACGTCTTTATAGCCATTTGTGGCAAAGAATTACTTGAGGAGGCACGCAAGAAATATTAACTAACACAGGGAAACAAAAGAAGTAAAACTAGAAAAATTGTAAATCTCATCATACAAACAAAAGTCCTATATGTTTCTCTAGTGAAAGATGATAGGAACTGATTTTCCAAAAACAGCAATATTGGACTGCAACAAGCAAAATGTTCAAGACCGAAAAGCAATGTTAATATCAGACCAGATGCCTTGATATTCTTCGACGACATGTTTTGGACTTTGAAAAGATTGGTAAACCTTTGTAACACCAACTCGCAGTAAAGAAAGCGATTTGCAATCACGTGGAAAAGGGCCTTGGTGAAACCTTAAAATTGCACGAAGTAAAGAATCCTCCTAAGAGTTCAAAATCGTCTCAACGGAACACGAAAAGCAAGGAAAGCAACTAATACTCGGCTAAGTTTTAAAAGTGGGCAATCAAATCTTTAACCACCAGATTAGTGTTGTTTTCACCAATCAGTATTCGTAGAACTGATGGGTTAACCGAAAAGGACCAATGAAAAGACAAATTCTTTATGTCTGCAAAGCAACGGATTTCCTGCTGTGATGTGGCCGTATTCCAGAATGGCCAAGTGAAAGGCAGACAAGTTTTACCTTCATACGGAAGCGGTCATCCGTTTAACTTTCACACAGGCTAGGATATGAAGCAAGTGGAGCCCTATCGCAGAGCCACTTTGCTCAGTAGTGATTTTGGTTTTGAAACCTGAGGTGACTGTTTCATTGCTGGAGCTGATGCTTGGCGAACACAGGACGGAACATGCTCCTTAATTTTGTCAACTGTCAAGAACGTCATGCGGCAGACATAGCCAGCCTCATACTGGCAAGAAAATGAGAAAATTCCGCAATTTGTGAAAGGCAGACGACGTTTGTGGTTAGCCGAGGAAGCGTACTTACTGGCATCAGCTACGCATGGGGTCACAGCATGGAAGCACTCCTCTGCCGCCTTTTTGATCTGGCTTTCGAATCAAAGCAAGGAAGCATGGTCAAAGCCATGGTAGTTTTAAATAAACCAGGCACTTCTTAGCTCCAAATGGAAATTAACTGTAAAACTTCGAATATTTTGCCTTGATGGTAAAGTCGACGACATCTTCAGCATAGGCATTAGCCAGTTAAATCTGCTTTCATCATCATCAGGCCGAGAGTTCTCCTTGGATCCTCCTGACTTCTAAATATATCAATCTGCTTTAAAGAATCCATAAATGGCCTTAATATCTTCTGCAGTGAGCCAAGATTTTGATAAGGTTCAGCTCGCGTGTATTGGGTAAAAACAGGTATAAGAAATGTATTGACCAGGAAATGTAGGTTTTCTATACACAATGGCCACATATTTAGTTCCAGCCATCTCCATCAAAAAACCAAGGAAAGGCAAGGGTTGGGGTTTCTTCTTTACAGAGGTAAAACGTAATGGCTGATGTAATTGGTTGAGTTTTGTACGAAACTCATCGCCCTCAGACACACATTTAAAGACTGCAAATTGGTGCCTTATCAGTCGAAATAAAAGTCACCAATTATACTTTACACAATTTAGTGCTACTTTCCCGTTAAGCCTGACCTCCTGTTTAATGTTTAAAGTTTTTGAAACCTTGTCAACTGTGGTACAGGCAAGAAGGAACACATAACCAAAACTGCATACTGTGGAATGCTACTTGAACAGAAATAGAACGGCAATCTTCATCTAGTGATTCCCGTCCATATCATCCTCCTACACAACCCCAATCCAGTGGTTCTTATTTGGGTTATCACGACCTGCACAATTCGTATCTCCATAACGTTTTCTCAACAAAATTAAACGAAGAAAATACTGTAAGCCTAATTGAACTAACATCATAACGGAATCATTTGATCACATGGTCAACTAATTTGCCAGTCACTTTAAAGTAATGCTGTCATGATATGCAAAATCTTGCAACAATAGTAGCTTGGCCTATAACTATAATGGAGTGTATGTGAAGCAACAATAGCGAGCCTGTGTCGAGTCATTGCTTACAAGCAATCAAGAAATCTCTTGACTACATTCTAATAACGTACTGCCTTTATTTGCATCATGTATCAAATATAGCTGTAGTAAAAATTATGACATTCTCTGATGATGCAGTTGAGTGTGGGTGACCTTAAAGTTCCATCTTTCAATGGTATCGCCTTTTGTATCATCTCTAGTATTAAAAACAAATAAAAGCTACATACAGCTTGCGTCAGAAGCGTTATACCATAAGTCAGTGAAGGGCAACCATATTAACTAACTAATGCAATGCAAGTCCTCGAGATCATTAATGAGTTGACAATAGTATTTGTATTTATTTGCCATCATACAACAAATAATATAAGCGTATTAACTATCTTGAAAGTCGAAATTACAGTTGGGAAAAATTGTGCAGCCTAGAAAAAATCAATAACCATTCAACCAATGTTTGCATATAAAGGGGGGTAGAACAATAATGACGATGATGGTGGTGATGTTGGTGATGATGTTGGTGATGGTGATGATGTTGGTGATGATGATGATGATGGTGATGATAATGGTGATGGTGATGATGGTGATGATGATTTTGGTGCTGATGGCGGTGGTGGTGGTGATGACCACATCTATTCCACAAGTATTTAAATACCTTATCATGTTTTAAAATATATTTGGCTGTGCTTCATCTGCAAATTGGTAATGCTTATTCCACATGTATTTATATATCTAAATATATATCAAAATATACCAGAATGTGCTTTATCTGCAAATCGATTATGTTAACTCCACATGTATCAAAATATCTAAGATCTTGCTGAGTTCTACTTGGAGGCTGATCTTACTTACTCAACAAGTATTTAAATTTTACAATCTGGCTGTTCACAATGTGCATATCTCAAATACTAAATGGCAGACTTACGTCTGCATGTTTTATCACCTCTGATTTGCATACCACATTCCCATGCCCATGAAACTTTCCACAAATATGAAACTCAGCTTCCCGATGGTTTTAATGAAGGTCTAGTGCTGTGGGCAAACGTAAGTCTCTACTGCTGTGGGAATATAATCTAGGGGCTGTCTATAACATCGTGAGTTGTTCTACAGCAGTAGACCTGCACCAAAAATCCCTTGCCAGAGGCATATTAGGGTATCTGATACCACTGTGGTTCCGTGAGTTGTTCAGAATACCCCTGGGATTTGGTAGCTGTGGTAATGCGATTAAATAGATGCATACTAAGTCCCCATATGTTCAATTGCATAAGGTTGGTCCTTTCAAGGGTCCTGTTACGGATCTGGCTCACCTAGGGTTTACGAGGGATGCTCAGAGCACTCATTAGCCTCTTAGAGATGTGAGAAATGTAACTTTGGGGGCTGCTTTAAGTCTGAAGTTTAAGCAGAATAATCTGGATCTGGGGGACATGACCCTGGGGGAATGCCTATGAAGCCAAAAGTATTAATGTATTCCCGTGATGGCACTTCCATGATTTAATTTCAGACAGTTAATCGAGTGTCCATCTTTTGTCGGCTTTCACCAAAGCTAATGTTTTCCCAAGGTATAAGTTGTATCTGCCCCTTCTGCTTCTGAAAGGTTTCACTTTCTTTTCAATTTTTCAAAGTACGTAAAAGTCTGTCAAAAGTGTTTTAAGATGCATTTCGATTTATGCCTGGAAAGGAACTATGGATGCAATCTCTGTCACAGACAAATTGCAGAAGTAATTCGAAAAGCAGAAGAAGCATTGTACAAACTTTGTGAACTTGATGTGTGTTATTGGCAAAGGAGAAATGTCAGTCTGGAAAGTTTCTATGTGGGTTATGCAGTTAGGATGTTGATGTAAACTCCATCAACTGTGCTCATTATTGTTAGTACATAGATGCAGTGGATAGTAAAGTACATTATAAATACACCAAATTTCAAGTGAAGCATGCAGCCACAAGACATCAGTGCTCGTGAGGGGAAAGTTGCTCTTGGTAATGGTGAATATGAAGTTGTGGATCAGTTCTGTTACCTTGGTGATATACATGTGGAAAGAGCTGACGACAGGACATGGCTCAGCAAGACCTTGCAAAGGGTGGTAGCATAACATCGTTGAGGACTTACAAAAACTGAAACCAGATAACCCTTGCATTGGATAGCGATACTTGAAAAGTTGCTATCAGGAAACCCCTTGTCCAAACCATGCTAGCATGGAAACTGGATGTTAAATGATAACAGAAATGTTAGGGCAACGTTCCTCACTTAGTTTCTCTCATGATAACCTAGCCTAATACACCAGCAAGGTTTCATCAACAGTGCAACAAAGTGTGCCAGGAGTATTTTGGAGATCAAATGGTTTTGTGAGAGGGCAATTTTGGCTCCATTGAATAATACCTAGAAAACGAATAAGGTTATTCTTGAACTTTACAAGACACTTGTAAAGGCCTATAAACCAAGGGATTCAGTGCCAGATCCGCATCATGCTGTGCAATATCCACTAGAGTTCCTAAATACATTGCAACCTTCAGTTATGCCTCTTCACAATCTGATCTTCAGGGAAGGCTCTTCCATAATGCTGGGGTGTGAATATGACAAGATTGGTTGTGAGAGACCTTAAGCCACATGCCATCGACCCACTATTCTAAGTAGTAGTGGTTACAGTAGAGAATATGTTATTATACCATGAATCCCACAAATCATGTATGACCAACTGTTTCCTGAGTTTAAATGATTTTCATTTTCTCTTAAAATCTGTTATACAGTGACTCTAGATAAGGCTTGGGCCAATTTCTGAATGTGGCTGAACTACGCATGGCTGCAACATGCTTCTCTCATGGCTAATATCCTACATTGGCTCTTCAAGAGTGGTAATCAATGACTACCTCTTCCGCCTCATACCAAAACCACGACAGACTACATATATGGCTTACTTATAAACTTCTGTAATTAAAAAGCTTTGATTTCACTTCTACAGTTTGGGACTTGGGTTATTCTGCAAGTTGATTATACTTATTCCACATGTAGGTACTGAAAACTGTTGTGGCCAAAATCAATAAATCAGACAAATACAAAATAAACATACTAAAGATCACGAAATTCCTATAAAAAATCCTACTGTTAACTAGGGTCTTCACAAAACAACACATAAAAGTGCTGACTTACCTTCATGATCAGATTTCCACCCCAAGCTACTGAGCAAATGAAAAATGGTAGCATGTTTCCTGAGTCATTGAACTTGCTTGACTTGGTTTTTGACATGTGCAGCTTCTTACTGAATTTCTGTTAAAAAAAGCAATTGCAAAAATTACAATCTACAAAATTCTTCCTTTGAGCATACCTTGAACCTATGGCACTTTCCCTTGCTACAACTATAATCTCAGCATACCACATTGGTCAACGTTTGAAGGAAGATAGGGAAGCGATTCCAAAAATTTGTGCAGCTGCAGGAGATAGAAATTATGCCACTTACAGGAATGCTAGGGGCAAGAGGAGGAATATAAGGCATTTCTTGAAATGAATTGACAAGATGGGGGCCATACTCAGCAGTTCAACAAGGGGAGAGGGAATCTTGTTCAATGTTTTATCTGTGTTCACTTAATATTTGTTCAAATACATTTCTCTAAGTCACTAAATAAAGCAAAATAATTTAAATACTCCTTAACAAAATTTGTATTGCAATATGTACTTTCATATCTAGAAAGCACTAGACAATAATTCAAACACAAAAATTTCTCCCATGTCACTCACTAAATATTGCAAACTGACTTCTCTCACAAGTTTTGCTTATGTATTCTTAAAAGAGTCATTGCTGGATGACGAAAGGTGATTATTCAGGGAGAAATCCT
>JAAAKL020000262.1:0-48575 GCA_010016065.2 Carybdea cf. marsupialis auct. non (Linnaeus, 1758)
AAACGATCGAAAACTAAATAAAAAAAAAACAAATTTTTTCAACTTAAAGTAATGAGTAATCTTGTAATTCAAAACGAACAGAAATTATTCCGTATATGAAGGGTTTGCCCCCCTCCTCAATACCTGGCTCTTTACGCTGAAGTTTGACCGTTTATCCATTATTTAAGAACAACTTCAGAAACGCAAAGGCTGTTTAAATAGAAAAGGAAACTATTTTAAAGTGCTAAAAACTTTAGCATGAAGAAAAAGGTATCGAGGATGTGGGGGGGGGGGAGGGCAGATACAAAGTATTTAGTTTCCGCAGATAATGCATTTGGAGGCAGCAATCATAAGCGTTTATTTACATAATATTGGAATGGAGCATAAGGAGCCCCTATTCTCTTATCAAGGCGGGGTGGGGGGTGGTGAGGTATTAATAATGAAAGGAAATTCCAGTTAGTAATAGTCGCATTTGAGTGTCTGTTACACAAAATGTTTTGTTTACTTTGTCATTTGTTCCCTAGATGGACATTGTTATTAAGGATCAAATTGTCATTTTGGATGAAGCTCACAACATCGAGGACTCATCTCGAGAAGCAGCTAGTCTGACAGTCACAGGAGTACAGTTAACTGAAACCATAGAAGAACTTGCACAATTAGGTATGTTTTAATTGTTAAACACATCAAAGGTGATCTAAACGGTCTCAGATGTGTTTTCTTGCTATAACAATCCCTTCATGACCTCCCAAAGAAGAATCTTGCCGCGGCAATGGATCACAGGAAACAGTGGAGAGATAGTGTCCTAATGTTAAAGATACATCTCTCGTTCTTTTCTGACAAACAATGATAAAGTTATAAATTGATAATTTTTAAACATTTTTTGAGTGAGAAAATAATTTTGAGGCAAGTGTAACATGAAATATCAAAAGTTGTGCTATCTTTTTCATGTATCATGATCATCTTTAAAGCAATTGATGCATATGACTACACAATCATGTTGAAAAACCTATGCAAAGTTGCTACCATGGTATCTACACCATTACTATATAAGAGTTGTTGTTATGGCATCGCAAATACACGAAACACATCCGGGACTCACATTTGACAATATTACTTTACTTAAGTATGCTTTTTCACGAGTATTGAGGAAATTTACTGGTGTCTTGTTGCCATGGATTCGGACACGCCCTTTTTCGAGAAACGTATGCTGTTATTGTGGTAAAACAAGAGAATTTGGAGGAAAGTTAGAAATTTGAAGCTGCAAAAGCTCTTACGGCTAAAAAAGGATTGTGTTCCCCAACCCTATGTCGAACTGCGAGAATATGTTATTGGCTTTGTGTCATTTTTTACCACGCGTTGGTAATCGTTCTGTAGTAATTAATAGTTTGTCATGCCTTTTAGTGGTGCAGTATTATTGGATGATAAAATTATCAAATCAAAATGTTGGTTTACATACTATGTAATCGATCTATGATTTTAAATTTGTAGTGACGCAATATCCAAACAATAGACACCCCAAAGTTCTCTCTCTCGTTGTACCCTAGCTTAGTGGAAAAGCGTCGAACGTTGCACAACTGCGGAGACCGTGGGTTCGATTCCGTGGTCTCACGACTTTTCACCTTCGAGATTTTATAACACTGATGTCTGCTTTCAGTCGTTACAAATTTTCACTTTGGATTCACCCCTGCATACCTAAATATATGCAGATAAAACATCGTCAGATAAAACAGTTAGAATGTTCGTATGCATTTATTATCAATATCAGCGACAAGAGAGAATTAGAAATAATCCATTTTAAAAATATACTACGCTTGATTCCCACTGTTGACATATTTCTCTTGTATCTTCAAGTCCTTCTTCAGAATCTATAGCTCCGTCTTTCGCTGAAGACGTTATAAAGTATCAACAAGCACAAACCTCAATTCGACTACTATAAAAACGTTTCCAAGCTTATCAGAACAATTTTTGATAGACATGAAAGTTTCAATAATGCACTCGTAAATGAATAAAAAGCTAGCGTGCAAATAGAGTAAGTATGAAAGAGAACACTTGTAGATTTTAAAGAAACGAATCGTATATATTAATAAGATCCTTAGAATCTCTCGTATCTTTTCAAATATCGCTATTAACTATCATCTTTTGCCTTTTGCCGTAGTGGAAGCAGATATTCTTGTCGACGCACACAAGACGATGCATCTTCTAGTAAGCAGACTTACTTGATACCTAAATGAAATCCTGTAGAACAGATACTGACTTCTAAGGAAGGGAAGGGGGTGAACACCTGTCAAATACGGGTACTTGCTGTTTTGTAATCTGATCTTGTTACCAAGAAAAATTTCTAGTACTTCATTGTCTCGAAATGATCAAAAGAAACGTCTCAGTGCCTATTAGGTTGTGTTTCAAGCTCTGTATAGAATGTGGGGGCTGCGACGTAAAATGTCTTTCCAGAGAAGTATTCAAAACAAATATATCCATGAAGCAAATATTTTGATCATCATCATCCAATTTTCTGCAGGTTTTGATTTCTTCATACCTTATGTACATTCTACAACTTTTTCTTCTTGATGATGGAATTGCGAGTGCCGAAACGTTGAGCAAAGGAAGGATTATTTTCTTCTGTAGCAAACTGGATCTTTTTCGTGGTTTTCATCATCTTCGCAGCGGAAAACAAATAGACAAACATACAAACAAACGAAAATAGAATATTTGGCAATCTATCTGACAATAATTAGATACGATGTCAAGTACATGAATTTGTAAGAAGGAATCTTCTGTTTCCTAAATACACAAGTTCGTAATTTAAGTAAATACAGAATCCAAGTATCGGAAAAGACAAATCATTTCTTAGGCTGCAAAAAGCTTTTATTCGAATGACAGTCATAAAATCCAGGACGTTATTACAAGTACAAGGATGGATCGAAAAATAAAATGTAAATGGTTAACAACAGGCAAACAAGAAAGCACTAAAACAAACGAACATCGAAAACGGATTCCTTGTGGCAGCAAAACGCAGATTTGGCCTCGTTGTTCCCCCCCCCCCCTTTATTTATTATCCCATTTTGGCCTTAAGCATTTATTGAGCCCCGTTTGGATCAGGGCTTGGTACCTTGTGCTTTCCTATACACCCTTTTTAGTGCACGCCTGAAATAAACTATGCGTCTCGTATTGTACAAATATGGATATGTACAAATGGAAGAAATTTCTTAAACAAGAAGAAATGAAATTAAAATTTGTCAATTTTCGCTTCAAATCTGAAGCCGTCGACAGTTAGCTCAGAATTAATCTGAGGCGTCTGTTAATAAATTGCCATTTTCATTCTAGTGTACCAAGTTGAATACTTGGATGGATGATCTTGTTCCAAGGCTGAAAAGCCACGGATTTGAACAAGCATGCAAGACGTTCACTGGCCAAGAGATGGTTTCAAACCTTCGTGAATTGAGCATAACGCCCATGACTCTGCCCGTTTTCATGGTAGGTGTTTATTATGATTCATAGTAATTTAAAAGTGCTTTTAAGATGTAAAGAAATATTTCTATAAATTATTTGTGTTTCTTCACTAATTTTTTCGAGACGTTGTACAGAAGTCTACAACATACAACGTAATAGGAAAGCTTGTGGAATATACAAACTTGGAAACTGAAAGAAAGAAATCTATCATGGACTAGAAGACAAGACTTATAACAATTCAACTAGCTGGAATGCTTACAAGTATTGGAAACCATGTCATTCTTTAATGTTGACAGAATTTGAACACGTTATGTAATCCTAGGCATATGCCTCGCTCTGGGAAAGATTGCTTTTGCTGATTTTGAAACAGAGATATGTAGATAGCGGTTTACGTCGTCAAAACCACCGTTGTTGTTTAAATGTGCAGTCTTCTATTTCACGCTTTAACGTGCTGCTTGATCAGACTATTGGCTGATTTTTTCAAAAATAATGGGGGGGGGGGGGGGTAAGAGAGCAGTGACCTCCCCAGTATGTTTTTCGAAAATAGAATAAGGTTTTTAATCCTTAAAAATTGACAGAATTCGCTGGTGATGACAAACCAATTCTCTAAGTCTTCATTTGTTTGTTCCACGTTCACAGCTATTTCAAAAACTTCAATTTTAGCGTACAAAAACAATGGATACGCCCTTTGTTGACAGGCCAAAATTTGCCACCGTACCTTCACACGCAGCAATGACACGTGTTCGCTCCAGGATCAGACAATATCTTGAATTTTCATAGCATTCATCATTATTATAATCATCATCATCATCATCATCGTCGTCATCGTCATCATCATCATATTCGGTTTGACGTCTGTTTGACATGCAGGCGTGTATTGGACGGCTTTTAGACATTGACTTCTAAGCTAATCTCTGGCCAGGACTTTACTTACTCCTTTTTATCTCAAATCCATTTTTAACATTTCCTTCCATGTTTGCTTTGGTCCTCTGCTACCGACTAAGCCTACTACCTCAACTTCTCTTCATATAGTAACCCAAGCTTCCTCGTCCATTGTCTCCATGTGGCCAAATAATCGTCTCCTATCTTAAATCTCCTATATTAAATCTTAAGCTATGATTTAGTTTCACAAAGTCTTGATATGTAAGATATCAAAAATGTACGTTATATTTCTTACAAGAATCTTTGTCCCATTTCCAAATGTAGGATCAATTCTCAAGCATCCTCTCTGCCGAGCTTGAAACAAAGTTGGACAGGTATGTATTGAACAATGCCTTACGTTTCTGTACATTTTTATAGACTGCATGTCAAATTGTAAGAGTAATCCTATCTTTGCCATGTTGTTACTTTGGCCTGCCCTTGCTCTGCCCTGTCCTTGCTCTGCCCTTGCTCTGCCCTGTCCTTGCTCTGCCCTTGCTCTGCCCTGTCCTTGCTCTGCCCTATCCTTGCTCTGCCCTATCCTTGCTCTGCCCTATCCTTGCTCTGCCCTGCCCGTGCTCTGTCCAGTCCTTACTCTGCCCTTGCTCTGTCCTGTCCTTACTCTGCTTTTGCTCTGCTCTGCTCTGCTCAGTCCTTATTCTGCCCTGTCATTACTCTGCCCTGTCCTATTCTAACCCTGTACCTGCCCTGCCCTATTCTAACCCTGTACCTGCCCTGCCCTTGCTCTGCCCTTCTTCTCTCTCACACGGCTTGGGACCACGAGACATTTTAGTGTAAATATGGCCTTTGACAGTCATCTTTCTTCCATCCGTCACACATGTCCAGACCATCTCGGGCGTCGGGATGTCAAAATTGCATGCATGCTTTCTTTACAATGCCTCTGCAGCACGTGAGTGTTTTAAATCTTATCCCGCCACTTGGCACAAATTATCCTCCCGTATTAATACTCGTGCAGAAGCACTAAGGGATCAGATTATCTGGACAATCAACGGCCTTGCAATTTACACTGAAGAGACTGTGCTGAGGCAGCAGAACAGTTTTTCTGGCACGATGCTACTATGTTGAAAGGCGTATTCGCAACAGAATGGCAGGAGAAAAAATCAGTTCAACAATTCATGGAGGTTACCAACAATGTGATCAACTGATGTAGTATCATCAGCAAGTTAATATTCCGTAACTGTTACCCTCGTTTCATTGTCGTTGCTAATAATCTCCAAGTCTTCAGTAACTGTTGCCCTCGTTTTCATTGTCCTTACTAAGAATTTCCAAGTATGTAGTAGCTGTTACCCTCGTTTTCATTGTAGTTGCTAGGAATCTCCAAGTCTTCAGTAACTGTTAACCTCGTTTTCACTGTCGTTGCTACTAATCTCCAAGTATTCGGTAGCTGTTACCCTCGTTTTCATTGTTGTTGCTAGGAATTTCCAAGTATTTAGTAACTGTTACCTTCGTTTTCACAGTTGTTGCTGGGAATCTCCCAAGTCTTCAGTAACTGTTTATCTCGTTTTCACTGTCGTTGCTACTAATCTCCAAGTATTCGGTAGCTGTTACCCTCGTTTTCATTGTTGTTGCTACTAATCTCCAAGTATTCGGTAGCTGTTACCCTCGTTTTCATTGTTGTTGCTAGGAATTTCCAAGTATTCAGTAACTGTTACCCTCGTTTTCATTGTCGTTGCCAGGAATCTCCGGATTTTAAATAGTCTGCCATTGTAATGTATGTACAGTAGTTCTCCGTTTATGTTCCCCTTGAAATCGTGTTTTAGCTAAGTGCAGAAATTGATGATATATGCACATAGAGAAAGGTCGTCTCTATGTTTCAGTTCCTCGGAAAACATTCTGAAATATTAAAACAGAAAAGATATTCATATTTTCATTGCCTTGTGAAAGTTCTTCTGGTATGTGCGACATACTCGTAGTAATGTTTGATTTCATGATCAAACGCACTGAGGATCAGATCAAGCAGTGATCTTTTAGCAAAACGTTATAGAGATATTTTAAAACAGATGACGAAGTACGCAGATAGTAGGCTCGACATTGGCGAAAGCTGCGGGATCAAGTCAGCGTTGTCATTTGACGTGATAATACCATTTTCGTGAGATCCGAGATCAAAAGAAGACGTAATAAATGAATTTTCAGTTATTTTATCTTAGAGAAAGGAATGTTCTGCTTGCTCATACGTGTTTTCAAACCAATATGAATAACTTCTGACCGTTGTTAATTTACAAGAAAGTTCCAGTGCTCTGTCATCATTTGGGAATGTCGTTCCATCCTACTTCCTTCCGATAAACGCCTGTTCTCCTGGATATGGGAGATGATATGTAAGTTTGCAAAGAATTGAGAATGAGTGACGTTTTGTTGATAAGTTTGTCATATTTTCATCCGACACTACCTGATTTTTTCAACTTGTTTTAGCACTAAGGTCCAATGTTGATACTCAAAAGTGCACACTTTGTGTTTTCTCCTTGTAGATCAGATGATTTGAAACTTAGTAGCAAATCAGTGGCTCTTCTGCGGGGAATCATGTTGGTACTTGGAAAGCTCCTTGATGCTGAAGCGAGTTTTGCAAATGATTATCATATTGTTGTATCCAAAACGGCTACTATGGTCCACAAACCAATCAACATGGTGAGTAGGTGTAACAATATATTTATGTTCATACTTTCTCAGACTGCTAGCAATTTTACTATACTTAGTCAATTTTACTATACTTAGTCAATTTTAATATACTTAGTCAATTTTAATATACTTAGTCAATTTTAATATACTTAGTCAATTTTACTATACTTAGCCAATCGATCCATTGCTGTCCTCGTAAGCTGTAAATCTGTGTCTCGGCAATATTCAGATACCGCTTGTGCCGTGAGAAAGACACTTTGGACACTCTGCGCGATAGCAGATGTTTCTTAAACCCTGGTGCTAGCGAATGTAGTTACATGAAATAGCTCGCGTATTTTGTTCATTCAAAAGCGACAAGGTGGGTGAGCTAAAGTATTTTAAAAACTACGTCTCCTATGATCGTGGCTGACGTAACCATATTTCGAAAGACAGTTATTGACTTCATATAGCCGCATGTCAAGGAAGAGGAAGTGCTTCAACAAACATTCCTTCATCTTGCATCCCCGCAATGGAAACTCTGGCCAGTAGAGAATTTCGTAGCACCATCTGTCCTTGTAGTGACTCCGATATTCTGATTGATCTTTAGGTGCTTAAATGATACTGTAGATGATACTGTGTCTAAAAGGATTCTATTGCAGCCGGCGCATTATAATGCGTTACCAGGAGAATTTTACCTTCATTACGGTTTAAAAGGGGAAAGGTAAAGTGAGATCCCGCAGACTTTGTATACGATGCTTCTAGTTTTTAGATGCAGCACAAAAGGATCTTTACGTATCACATTTTGATACGATGTGTAAACAGAACGTATTTCAGCTACAGAGTACGTCTGTATCTTTTTTTATGCCTATGTTGTATGGCTATGCCTTTTTTGATGCCTGTGTTGTATGCCTATGCCTTTTTCGATGCCTATATTGTATGCCTATGCCTTTTTTTATGCCTGTGTTGTATGCCTATGCCTTTTTGATGCCTGTGTTGTATGCCTATGCCTTTTTGATGCCTGTGTTGTATGCCTATGCCTTTTTCATACATGTGTTGCATGTGTGGAGAAATACAGTACTCTAGAATACGACCCTAAGAAAAATGCATTACGTATCACTTGTTTTGGAACTCTCTTTTTTTTCACAATTTTCTTTCATGTCTTCACAGGGTGGTGGATGGAGACGAAAGAGTTCATGTAAGTTAATAACTATGAGATACTATGACCTTAAGGATGCTGTTTAGCATATGACACACTCGCAAATGCACAGAATAGTATAGAGAGTTGTGCAGTGGGAATCTGTCGATGGCAAATTCCATGTTTAGTTTTCAGAATTAACCGATCTCAAGTATTTGTTAGGTATTTTTTTATCAATTTGCATCCATCCTTCTGATTATGTTAGTAAAGATTGTATCGAAACACACGCAGCTAACAACATCATGTAATATAAGAAACCCGCAACCAACGAAAACTGCGATTCTGTTGACCAGATCACCTGCTTTTTCTTTCGTCACCTTCGCCATTAAAGAAACATCCGAGGTCTTCCTTTGCTGACTATTAGTAGGCGTATATATGTTTCATTTGCATAAAAATAAGTACAAAAGTAATAATTTCTTCTGTAAAAATTAGCCAAATATTCAGTCTTTATCCGCACAGTTAGATTTATACGCATGAAACTTTTCAAGCCACTAAGAAAGTTTACATCTTCAATGGCTATTTGTTATTGTGGTAGTTAAA
Organism: Carybdea cf. marsupialis auct. non (Linnaeus, 1758); assembly: GCA_010016065.2. Taxonomy (NCBI): domain Eukaryota; kingdom Metazoa; phylum Cnidaria; class Cubozoa; order Carybdeida; family Carybdeidae; genus Carybdea; species Carybdea cf. marsupialis auct. non (Linnaeus, 1758). The sequence goes on from JAAAKL020000262.1 coordinate 8,693, forward strand.
GTTCCATTATTGTATTTTCGAAAATTCGTTAGCTTCGAGAAAATTGTACATATATTTTTTATAGCTGTTATTGTAGAAGTTCCAGATTTATACGCATGAAACTTTTCAAACCACTAAGAAAGTTAACTTCTTTAATGGCTATTTGTTATTGTGGTATTAATATTCCAGACTTGTATTTTCGAAAATTCTTTAGCAGCGAGGAAATTTTATATCTTTGATGACAATTTATAGTTGTTATTGTTGAAGTTCCAGATTTATATGCTTGAAAACTTTTGTACCACTAAGAAATTTTATATCTTAATTGAAGAAGGTCAGTATCGACATATAGGTGCAGTAGTGTTAGGGCGTGGCACTGCCAATTGGAGATGAAAATGTGATCACCATACGAAACTACTACTAATTGACAGGTTGTACATTTTTAATTTTTCAGAACAATACAAGTGATGCACATACATCACTCTTCGATTCTTTTGCTTAAAAATATCATCCTACGCTAGTCATATAATTTCCATTTCTAGCAAGTCTAAAACAATTCCCTCCACTTGATAAAGTATTGAAAATAGAATGTAGAGCTGATGAAGAAGAACCCCGTAATGAAGATCAGTATGCACTTTCATGGTTTTGATCACGTCTCTCAGCAGCTGTTATTTACTGATCTCCACTTAAGCTGCTGGTTGCGAAGACTCAAGTAACTCCAGCAGACAGGGGAAGCCATCTTGAAGTAGTTTGTTGTTCTTACACTCAATTTAAGTAACTCTTTGTACTGGGATAAACATTTTGTACGTTCCTATTTGATTTGCAGCAATGGAAAAAGTGTGGACGTTTGCCATAAATTTCTGGTGTTTGAATCCCGCTGTGGTAAGCATAACTGTATATCTAGTTCTGGAATTAGCCTTAACGATGATATCTTTTGTGAGCTGATATTCTGAAACATGGTTTCGCCTTGGTATAATTTGTATCTCCAGTTACGTAACCGTTGTCACAGATCACAGAGTAACGAGAAGGACAACTCCTTTATTGTTCACTTTGCCTTTATAAAATTATTATATCTAGTGAAGACATTGAAACTTGCAGTTGATATCGTTCCTTAATAGGCCTTCTATACTATTAGTACAGGGGTTTTCAACCTTGGGGTCGCGTCCCCAAGCTGGGGACATCGAAAAAATTTGGGGGGACGCGAACATCCTTTAATCGCAAAAAAATGTTATATATTCTATTCGACAGTTATGATAAGTCATTATCTGAAGTGAAATGGGGGACGCAAACTTTTCATTAACCAAAAAATGGGGACATTGCTGGAAAAGGTTGAAAACCCCTGTATTAGTATATGCTTTGTACTTTGACTGAAAAAGAGACCTGTTTACGATTTGACTTAAGAGACAGTTGGTCATTCACAAGGGGAAAATCGTTAAAGATCCACTTTGTCTGAATATAACTAGTCACTATTATTAGAAACAAATTGATACCGATTTTCAACTGGCGAGGTTGATGTGAACTGATTTGGCACACAAGCATCTGCGACATCACGTAACTGGTTTATCATTCTGATTGCATTACCTTGTGTCTTTGTAGGTATTTGCAGAAATCGGACAATCCGCAAGAAGTATCGTCCTTACCTCAGGCACTTTGTCGCCAATGAATTCCTTTTCGTCAGAGCTTGGTGTTCGATTCCCAATTATGTTGGAAGCCAATCACGTCATCAATGATTCACAGGTATTGATACAGTTCATTGGAGAGCCACTTTGGTGTACTCTCTCTGTACTCAATAGCTCTAGAAAAATTCATTTAAATAAGTTTATTTAAATTGTAAAGATAGATGCTTTCCACCAATTGATAGGAAAGTAACTCATTAAATTTGACAGCCTTGCCATGATAACATAAATGCCTCAGTTGTCTCCTTAGGTCAGGCTAGGTGTAGACTTAGGGAATCCTGGACAACTACACGTTTTCACAAAACCCACTGAAAAGTAAAAAGGTTCAGCTAAACTCTTGGAAAACTTGGAAACCCACAACGGCTTCATGTAAGCGAATTCTACATTGCACATGATCAGACTGTGTTTCCATGTACACAAATAGAATGCTTGCATCAATAATCACTGGTGTAAGTTTCACCCAGAAGTACACTTAGAATTTATCTTGGTGACAATTGATTTTTAAAGTCGTCAACCATCACGCATTGCAATCCCACAACCACTTTCATCAATGTACAGTGTATAGTTTTGTATCAGCTGCGCTATTTAGGCCCAATAATAAAAGTGTCCCCTCCCCCGTCCCCCAATTGTCAATGCTATATCATCCTCTGGTCTGACTCTTATACTGCCCTATAGCTTTGATGCATAATATATTTTTTGACCCAACTCCTTCATCTTGCAATGTGGAATGAAGGTAGGTTTGCGTGATGTTGCAAGAATAGTTCAGGTCCTTGGAACCGAGTGGTTGACAGCCGAAAGGCTCTCTTATGTTAACTGACGTAATTCGCCCTTCAATCCCCTCGAGATTTTCACTAATTCAAGTTCTTAGTCCATTGGGATCTACGTGATGATGTAACAGATTCCACATTCTATTGATCAGGCAAAGTTAAGAGTTAAATTAAAAACGCATCCGACGTCGATCTGTCCTTTGTATTCATTATTAATTAGCCCTGTTAGTGACTGCACTTAGAAAGGGAATATACATATCACGTTTGATGGTAGATCGTACAAAACTCAATTTCCTTCATGATAATGAGACTGTAGTAGTAATGCGGAGGGAGAGTGGTGACGTCACAAATCAAAAGTTTTAGAAATAGTACAATCTGACTACAGATATCGAAAGGCAAGCTTGGAATAGGCTGTTTCCTAAAGTAACAGACCTGTAGTGTATATATTGTTTAAACTAGAGGCGTTTGAATCTCAAAATCTCTGGTCAAAACTGGTCAAAAGTTTTAAGGAGAGTTTTTTGAAGATACTTTACACGATCGAGACCTCCTCAATGAAAGGTTGGATTTGATACAAAAACTCTTAAGACATATTGGTTTTTTTCTTCTATCGATCGTAGACATGTCGTTATAGGTCCTGGCACGATCGCCATCTCTTGATAAGCACGTTTTGTCTTCCATGTGAACAAGAACTCTGGCAAATCAGGTTTTATCATGGATTGTCAGACTTCTTGACATCCGGAGTTTAGAGTGATGTATATCATGTCGAATACGTAAAGGCGTTGAAAGTTGGGGTTTTTATTGAGGAGACTGGGACAGAGATGACCTGCTACTATACAAAAAAGTGACAAGAATATCGAATGAAAATGTTGTAAATCTTCAAAATAGCCTATTTGTTCTCTGTACTCTACCGTGTTTTATATTATTACTGGTACAGAGTAACTTTGTTTCACAAGTAGCCATACTTGTATCTTCAATGGGTCACCCTATTGCTAAGGGAGTATATTTCATTATGTAAGGACGAGTAGTGAAATATTTCCTCCTTATCGATCGTGTGTTTCATTCCGCATTGTAACCCCAAAAAAGTTTATTGGTTTGGCTGATGATTTTATGTAGCTAGCATGCAGCAGTATAGTATACGAAGGCCCTCTCCTAGTTATTTGTTTATTATGCACAGACAGGCACGAGGAGGTTCCAATGTGAGAAAACTGTTCAAAAGGACATGATTGTAATTATGATCGATACAGATGTGTCAATCATTTCCCCAACAAGCTGCAGCGACTTTGCATATGTGGTGGTCGAGCTGCTACGTGAATATCTTGTTGAGCAATGCGTGATATACCTTAAAACTGTTAGTAATGAGAAAACTCAAAAAATTAGCGATAATCTGTTTAAATCTTATCTTATCATCGACAGGTTTGGGCAGGGACCCTGTTAGTTGGCCCCAGCAACTCTCCTATCAATGCAAGCTACAAGGGATCCGAGGTAGGGAGTGCTGCGTCAAATGTTTTGATTAACTTCATTCATTGCCATATCAGCCATTTGTATTTTCTATTGTAATATGTTGGGCTCTGAAAATACTGCTGTTTTAGTCGTGCCTCTTATCGCTTAGGTGCTAAACAGTCTATCTATACGATTTCATTCTCGAGTCGAAAGTCGAAGGCGCGGGGTGCAAAGTTGACTGTTTCACTTTTGTATTGATAGTTCCACCATAATCGCGAGATTCGCAAGACCGTGCTTACTAGTAAAAGGAGAGAAATCAATTATTTTATTGTTTGTTTATCTTGGTAGTTCAAGTTCTCGGGTTTGTAAACAATGCCGTTGGGGAGGGAAGAGAGAATTTGTCTAGTAAAAGTCATGATTCAGCAGAATGAGGCCGCAAAGCTGCTGAACGGTCTACAACTTTTGATACAAGAGAAAAAGATCTCTTGCATTTTATATCTACTAGTGAAAAGTGAACTAGGTTATCAACGAGTCATCATAGCTACGTTGGTACAGCAGCACGCCGCGGTTGCATTGGTCCCGGGTTCGAATCCCGGCGGTAACATTTTCACTTTTCTCGAGGATCTCTTCCGATACCTTCTCTTCTCAATGACACTTGTAACTTTAATGAGCTTTTGACAGATTGATGGGTCGGATGGGAGCCTTGACCTGGTCAAGTTATACGGCGCAGAGAGGTTAGTCTTCATATTGCGTAGAGCTGGATGTTGGTCTCCACCGCTGGATGATTAGGAGCTCATGTGTCGACTAGAGAAAGCCGGGCTCTCTTATCACCGGTCCCCATACCTCAGTCGGTACAGTAGTACGCCATGTGACTTTTATCTAGTATATCTTCAAATATTTTATACTCGTAGTGTTTTAACGTTAATATCTAAACGAAAAAATAAATTACCACTCAGTTATATTCTATTTCTTATTTTCCATCTGTTAGACATTTGCATTTCAGGACGATGTAGGTCGTCTTGTCTTGGAAGTATGCAAGGTAAGTACTGTAGCATTCTGTCGTAAGGATGAAGAAGAAAAGGGTGCCTTTTGAGAGATAGATAGATTTATTAATCTTCCGTAAATCATGTATGTATGTATGTATGTATGTATGATGTTTATTCAAATATTATATCAATTACAAAGACCATACTTAAGTTAAAAGGAGAAGTTCAAATGCATGTTGCATTAAAATATACAGCAGTTAAAGAAAATCTAAAAACTGAAACTAAATAATGTCCAGATTTGAAGCATAGTGCAATACTTTATAGTCGATAGGGATAGCATTGAAAGGGCCTAAAGAGACTTTGTTTCCTTATCGAGGCATCCTTTTAAGAATCAGGAGTTGAGTATTTCTGTCTTCATGTATTCGACGAGCATCAACTCGTACAAGGAAACAGCCATCTTGGATTTCAAACCAAAAACACAACTAAGCAATGTGACTCTGCCGTAGGATACAACTTGCTTGAGGACCCAGACTGTGCGAAAATGCATTGCTTCCGTGTAATAGGTAAAGCTAGGAGGAAACTATTTTCGTCGAATTTGGATTTATTTTTCGCCACTATGGTCTTCCTACGCTCTCTTTGCTGGGTTGTTATTTTTATCATTAGATTAGGTAAAGCTAGGTTTACCTTTCACTTAGCTGTTCTGAAACCCTTGCACGTATAAGCAAGAAAACAGGTACTTTGTAGACGGAAAGAAGTTGTCCTTTCATTGGGCGTTTTCGGTTAACCACTCAGTTCGGACGGACACTGATAGGTCAAATCAACACCAATCTGGCTGTCAGAGTTCTGATAGGCTGATTTTAAAACATAGTTGGGTATCAGTTTCGTACCCTCATTTTCGTGTTCCATTCTCACGATTTTGTGGTCCTAAAACTTTGAAGTACAGAAATAGTTTCCCTACTTCGAGGAATTTTATCATTCTGTACCATAAACAAACGTTTTAGTTCAAACTTATAGTAAATGATATTCTTTCATGATTGGGAAGCTTTGCGTTTAGTTGATGAAAGATTTGGCAAAAATGATTTCACTACTTTTGCAGTCTTAATGTTCTGTGCCATAAGCAACTATTTATGTCTTGTTAGACGCACTGTTTAAAAAACACGTTATGACCATGTTTAATTGGAAAAACCCATATAAGCAAAGTCCAAAAATATACACGAATCATGTTGATTTAAATTTGTTTTATATGACTACTCATCAAAATCTCTCGACATAATATCAGTAAACGATCAATATAGGAGATTCAATTATTAGCAACAAGGAAAGCACTTCTTTGTAGAAAGTACAAAACGGAGTGATTTTGGAAGCAAAGATGAGGCCTAATCCTTCAGATGACAGTCTGAAGATTCCTGATATGTCCAAACATGCCGCATAAGTCCGGACGTGCCTGATGAGTCTGAACATGACGACGTCAGAAGATCGTTTAATTGTAGCGGTTACACAAGAAGGATTAAGGTTCTGCCCAATCCTCTGATGTTCTTGTAACCTTATTTTCTGTCTAGTGAATATGTCAATATCGCGCTCGTGCCACCTTTCACCGAAATTATATATGTGTCAGAGCACCCTCGTATCACAACAGAAAGTTACGGATGGCGAATGATCTTTTGGCACTTTAATGTCTTACTTTTATTTAAGTAATGTATACATATATTTGGAGAAGCATAGAATTTCGTTAGCTATCCCCACGTTTAGTGATCTTTCTTGGACTTGCATAAGAAGGTAGACAGCCTATATCCAAACAGAACCACATTGGACTACTTTATTTGATTCCGAACAATGTCAGTGCTGCTTAGTAGAAAACGAGTGTGAAGTGCATGTAGATTCTAATCTGTTTAGACTTGCTTTGCTTTCTTTCACCAGCTTTGAAGGCAAACAGTTTTCATAAGATCAGTCGATACAATTTAACTATTTATCCTGGTAAACTGACTCCGTGACCCTATAGGAGTTGGCTCCATAGACTTTATGTAGTGTCTCAGACAAGGATAATACGATTTCAAAAAATTTAATGGCTGATCAGGGGAGTTAAGGGAGAGTAAATATGAGCAAGTGTCACTCATGATGGATGTATTTAAGCAACGTAACTAGGACTTAGAGGCAAAGAGGTGGGCAAAATCCCATCGCAGTTACGTAAGAAGCCAAACAGAACGGACTTAAACAAGCGTTGTTGATGTAATCACTTCTAAACTGTTTTAATCTTTTGAGCTGATCGATGGTATATACAGACATATCCTGTTAGGGATAGATCTTGCCTAAATTCTATTTTCCTGAAATATTTACTTTGAAATAGGATATCATTATTACCATATTTGTTATTTAAAAAGCTGTGTTGCTTTTGCTCTTTTCGCAAGATGCAATATTATATCATTAACAAAAGAGAAGGCGTGTTTCTAACTTAATTCTAGATTTTGTTGCTATGTTAATATCTGAAAGAGGCAAAAGTTTCTTGGTCTATAGATGGTCATAATTTTTAATTTGAAGGATGGGATTTTAAAATGCACTTCTACATTACACTCAATACCCTTTAAAAATTGTGCATAACGATTTCTTACAGTTAAATTTACGTAACACGTTTCAAAACTTGTTATTATCATCATCACCAACACTGATCGAGGTCGCTCTGATATTGGGTAGTCGATGGTGCTTTCACGCATGCATCTCTTGTCCTGATTTAGCTAATTGATGTACGTGATAGCAGTTCAACAAACTCACCTGCAACCATGATCGGGCATCCAAAGTGGTAGATTACTAGCAAGCTTGAGCTTGTCCTATCAGAAAAGCCCTGCCAAGCGTATTATTCTTAGCGGATATTTGGTTGGATGTTCTCCACGAAATGTTAAGTACGGCTCTTAGCATTCTAGTATATGTGCCGTCCAGCCTGGATCCTCGACCTTTTTAGAATGATAGCAAACTTTTCTTCGAGCTCGGTAATGGGCCATCTATCCGTTGAGAGTATTTTAAAGGGAGAAGTATGGCACATGTGTCTGGAAAATTATTAGGTTGAGTCTCTGTGCGGGAAATGATCCGTGCACCCCCATAGTTATGTCTGATCACAGTGAAAGTGACCACGAGGAGAGCCTTGTCGTTTACTGTCATTTAAAGTCATACATCCATCTGAACTCTGAAAGAAGGCTTTATTATCTTGTTTCAGGTGATCAGGTGTGGCGTGCTTTGCTTCTTCCCCTCCTATAGTATGATTGAGAAGCTATCGAAAAGATGGAAGGTAAACCATTTAAGTTATCTTTTGCAACGCCCTCGACAGAGTCAAGTAGTAAATAGGTATTTAGCATGGCCCCGAGGGCTAAATGATCCAGGAAGTCCTAACTATCAATTTACAATTCTGATTAATATGACAAGATGCACCTCTTGAAACTGCAACTGAGTTCCTGAACCCATCAACGGTTAATGATTCATAAGCTATTCAAGAAGGGTAGGAATTTTCTTTCACCTGTTTGCAAAATAAGAATGAGACAATCCGTAGAAAGTAGTCGCTTTAAATCCATCGCACACAAGGTAAATTTTGTCGGTGCGATGAATATATTTTGCGACGTGGATGTGTAGCGTCATCAGTTTTGTAAGTTGGCCGTCAAAACGCAAGGAAGCCCTGCCCAGGAAAACTGGAGGAAGTCATGACTGTCTATATCTTGAAGGAAGAAATGCGAGTGCTACTCCCAATTGCATATTCGTTTTTGTAGTCTTTAGTTAATGACGGTGCCTTGAAGCTTTTAAAAGTTTTTAAAAGATGCTAGTTTAAAAAGTTAAAAAGTTCGTTCAGTTATCCAGTTTGATGTTCATAATGCATTGTTGACGTTCTAGATTAAGCTTTGTTTGTTTTATTTGCGTATGATACGGTTTTCCCCTTTGGTGAAAATATCACGCCTTTTGTTTCCCAGACGACAGGTTTATGGAGAAAGCTGCAGTCAGTTAAAGTTATCGTGTCAGAATTACGGGGCTCTGACAAAAATGGTATGTCAAGGTATACATAGCTCGAGTTTTCTGCCCGAAGGACACAATAATAGTATAACGACGTCTATGCATTGCAATTTATTATTCTTTAATGATTTAATAGCTCGAATCTTGTCCCCATAAATACATGTTAATATTTTGTTCCGTGGATCTTGGAGGAGAAATAAAGTCCGTTAAAGTTATCGTGTCAGAATTACGGGGCTCTGACAAAAATGGTATGTCAAGGTGTACATAACTCGGGTTTTCTGCCCGAAGGACACAATTATAGTATAACGACGTCTATGCATTGCAATTTATTGTTCTTTAATAATTTAATAGCCCGAATCTTGTCGCCATAAATGCGTGTTGATATTTTGTTTCGTGGATCTTGGACGAGAATTTAAGATGAATAAATGGAGAAGTGAGCTATTGTGTCGATGCGTTATGGTGTCATAGTTGACTTCGATTAAATCTTAGGAGAAGGAGATTTCATTAATAGAGATTGTGTTGTAAGTCACGTAGATCTACGAAGGGCGTTTATTAGTTCCTTCTGTACTTTCAGCATATGCCCTTTTTTCCAGTTTGTCTGCCCATACAAATTTGGAAATTGGACTAGGAAAGAAATAAGAAAAGGAAAAAGAGATCAAAAATGGAATAAGTGACATTTATGATCGAGGTAATCATGAAATGAGTCGCAAACATTTTGAAAGTTGCGTTTCCAGAGACAATTAAAGGTTATGCTTATGCCAAAAATTGAAAACGTTCTTTATTCAAATGTTCTTTTCAGCAATCGACGTTGCGAGAGTACATACTGCTCATAACAAGCCAACATTAATTTCAGTATATTGTGTGCCTTTGTCTTTTAATGTATATGACTGCCATTAAAAATATGGTGCATTACATAATCTTTGCTCTTATATTCCGTCTCTATTCAGATTTTGATGCGGTTCTTCGTCGGTTTTACGAATGTGTGAAGGTACGAAAAAGCAGTGGTAAGTGAAACTGTACTATTTATGTATTGTTGAATTAGATGTCTTATTGTTAATCGGCGAAAATGGGATGATCGCCATCACATTTTGATTTGGTCTATTCCATTGATCTGTAAAAAAGACTGGATCGAGCTTCCTATTGTTTCCAACTACGAAATAGTGTAGTCACGAGTACTGGCCCCAATTAGTTGAAATAGTGTGGGAAGGTCCGCCATGTTACGTAATGTTGTTTATAAGCTTTGTGTGATGGGGACTGAAATCGCGTCCAGCGACTCACATCACTTTGAGACAGAAGATGCTCGATCTAATGTTTTTAAAGATCAGTGCTATATTCCCGTTTCTTGGAGATAAAGGGATTGGGTACTAGTCTATTGATATAAATAGAACGGTCATTGGTTTTGCGAGTAGGTTGCATTTTACTGAGATTCGATGTTTTCTTTGGCGACATATCACTGCATCAAAGCAATCACATTTTCAGCTCAACTTATAGTTTCCTCAGTTTTCTGCTTCCTTTCACTTCTTTATCTTTCTTTCTTATGTCGTATTTTTATCTAATTTCGTTAAAATGTTTTGTATGAAGGCCAATGGCCAGCAAAATAATAAATACAGATAAAGGGCGCTTTTAACTTGGTATTGGCATTGGTATTCGTGTTGGTATTCGCATTGGTCTTGTTATTGGCATTGGCCTTGGTATTGCTACCGGTATTGGCATCAGTATTAGTTTTGCTTTCATTTTACTGCCGTTCTTCTTAGTTTTTTCTCCTACTTACAAGACGCTCAGAGGGTAAAAATATTTTTGGCATTCCCTCACCTAGTTAGGCTATAAATTATTGACTATTCAGTTACGCCTTTTTGTGCCCCAGCACCTTATGCTCTCTATCAGTTTTAATCTCTTATTTTTGAACATCGACTTACATGGCTACAAGGGAAGTATTTCTGGTGCCATCCGTATTCAGGATTTAATCTGTTATTTTGGATCGTGTTCTGACAGGACTACGATACGCCATTGCTCAGCTTCTGACCCCAGGCGTTTGCCGGGAAATTTTTATCGTTGGTAACACATGGCCATATTGCTACAAACATCATCTGCGTGCGGATACTCACATCATCGCCTTATCTAATGGCATTTTGCAATTTGTCCTTCAATTTCTGGCACCTGTAGATGATGATGATTGCACTTTAACTGGAGCCATTCTATTAGCGGTATGCCGCGGAAAAGTCAGCGAAGGACTGGACTTTAGCGACGATAATGCCAGAGCTGTGATCACGGTAAGTATTTACAGTAAAGACCGCTCTGTACTTGATGCACGGTTTGTTTACTGATGTCGATATGACTGTGCAACATACGCGCTGTGTACAAAGATCATGGAAGTCAACTTCAGATTTAAACAAAATAAAGTTAACATAAAGAACATGCAATTAGTGTATGGCAATCGGTACTTTACAAAGAGCATTCTTTAGAAGAGATGTTTCACCTTTTGATACTAGAATGTAAGGTAAATTGCCTTCTGGATTATGAAATTTAAGAAAATGGCCAGTTTTAATACAAATAGACATATTTTTAAGATTATATGTTATTTCATAGCACTTTGTAAATCAAGTTTTTTGTTATCAAGGACAAAGGAAGTATGCAAGATGTATCAATTTAAACGCTTCTTTTACAGGCGTTGAGTTTCACTTAATGACCATCTATATAGCTAAGTGCTTATTAAGTTGTGCAAACACCACGTTGGTATATATGGATGTTGCTTCTCTTTCTTCGTGACATAGTATTGGGGTTACGATTTGCAGCCCATTTCTGGTAGTATAGAAAGGGTATTTGTTTCTATTGTTAACTAATATTAAAGCAAGTTAACTGTATTGCACTTCCTTAAAGAGGTTGAAATTTTGGAGATTATTTCCATTTCATTCCTTTTTCACTTGTTTCCTGCAATCTTGTTTGTTTCGTTATACAGTGGTCTTCATTCAAGACATATAAATCTGGTAGTCCCTGGGATACAAAATAGCAAAACTATTCTTCTCTTTCAGATCGGAATCCCATTTCCAAATACAAAAGACACCCAAGTTGAATTAAAGAGGAAATACAACACGATGTATGCATCGTCTCGTGGTTTATTGAATGGAAATGAGTGGTATGAGATACAAGCATACAGGGCACTTAATCAGGTATGAGATATCTCCTTTACTAGAAAACGCGTGCGTTAAATGACGTCCGTTTGTGCACATCAACATTTGTGTCCTAACGTCAGACGATATTCAGTTAGGAAAAGGAGCTACTCCTACGCATTATAGAAGTCCAATACGCAAAGTGGCTTCATTTAAAACTAACTTATTGCATTGATAGTTCCCTTTATGATATGTATGACCATTCTCTAGTCTCCAAACAGTTTACATTAACCATCTAAGGTGATAAACCAGCTAACTAAAGATTCCACATGTACTGAAAGTCGAGTATAGTGAAGGGTCTGCTCCAGGGCACCATGTGACCCTTCCAAATGAAACCTAAATTTTATGGGTTACCAAGCACTCGCAATATATGTTGATAAAGGGGCCTCCCCTAGCCCAATCTGACTTTTCTATAGAGTGTTTTGTAGTTGATGACACCCTTCCCCCGATATAGAACAGGTTGTTATGGTTTTATCTCTACTAGATGTTAGGATTTTTTTGATTTTTTTTTTCTCCGTTTAACGTCTGCTTTTCCCATCCATGAGGTTTGACGGTGCCCATGTAAATGGGACTTGTTACTGGTGCATAGAGTACTTTAAGACTGGATGCCTTTCCTGACATCACCAATGGTCCTTCCGGGATTTGAACCCTGACCCTCTTGACCCTCTTGATCTGTAGACCAGGAGCTTATCCACTAGACCACGGCGGCTCTATGTAAGGAATCTTGTAGCAAATCAGCTTAAAATAACTCAGTTTAATTGGCCAACTTCGTTTTCAACATGCACACAGTGTGTTCGTTTGTTGGTTTGTTTGCTTTCTTAATGCTGATACCTTGATATTTATCAGTAAGTTATTACTTTTTAACAAGTGCCCTTGTTGTTAGGTATGTATTTTGGAAAGAATAAGAGTTGGTAAGGAGCAGGAAGAAACATCTTAAACATCAAGAATCCGTTTGTTAGTCATAGTGGTGTTTGCAGTTTTTGCACAAGAAAACAACTCGGCAGCAGCGCCAATGAACGTTTGGGCAACGGTGTGTAAATAAGAAGTGCTTTCATTATCTTCAATCGTTAAAAAATGTCAACGGAAAGTCATGGGTACCCAGATGAGAAAACTAGCAAAAATATCTGGAAATATCCAGTCCCTTCCCCGTGTGTAATATTTGCTTAAAGGTATCCCTCTTCTCTTCCACCTCATACTTACAATTATGCGACCGTTGCTCCTCCTTCCCTACATTTCCAGGTTTTAGATCATTCCTTAGTATTATAGGATTGGATGTAGGATGTGGCATCTTGACACAGGATAGTACACGATACAACAAACCGCATCTAACAATTTTTATATTTTAAGGTACGTCAACAGATATGGCCCCCTTCTTAATGAGAAATGTGAGTGGTTTTATTACCTATTAAACCATTAAAAAAATAGTTATTGAGCTGTAACGTTAAATTTTTAATAAGAGCTATAGTAATTAAAGAAGTGTAAAAAGCAAAATATTAAATAATGACGTCTCTTCAAGTTTTATCAAGTTAGGTGGACAAATATAAACTATGAAATGTGCAACCGTATGTTTGCCAAAACGTTTGGTTTTATAACCCATTTCGGTTAAAATGTTTACAATTTGAAAGCCAGTTCAGACTTTTAAGATACAGTCACACTTTGCACATTATCCAATTTCATCTTCCGTTTTGGTTTAGGGGATCCAGCTCATTTCGATAGTCTGACATGGATTACCCCAGCAAATAACTTGATAGAGAAGGAAAAATTGCAGCAACTAGTGTACCCCTGCGTAGCTCTTGCTGCTGCTATCCATAAACAAATTTGTTATCAGGTTGCTCTTTTAATTTAAATCAGTTTGAATAGACATGATGTAATCGACAAGTACATATATGAGTACCTGAAGAAACTTGGAATGGGAAAAAGAAATGAGTATTTGATAACACATATCATGCTTTGATAACAAAGTACAATTTGTCGCATCAGCTACCAGCGCCTTGATACTTCAAAATGATTCATGAAAGATGGTTTTCTGTGTAAACGTGTGGACTTATTTGACCTGCGTGGAGAGATGACCTGCAACTTAATAGAACGTGATACCCCCTTGCAAACACTGCTATTATCTTAAGACAATCGCTTCTAAACACTGCGGTTCTCCATGTGCACAGCATACCATGACTCTAGGTATCCAATAATGAGACTCTATATATGTACCGATGCACTGACTAATACGACCCCATTCAAGAGCAGAGGTTTCTATCAATGCTCAGCGTCTTGGGTGGCAATATTTTCAAAGCAACATAATGAATTGTGACCAGGCGAGCCTTGTTTTTAGTCGTTTGAAAATGACGAAATAGTTACGTAAGGCAACTACTTTTTATGCATGTCAAAGAGTTACCCGCAAGATACACACCGAGTCGGGTCATTGATACGAGAACTCATCGATTTGTCAAATATCATCAACAAAAAGCATCCATTGGACTCCATAAAGGAACAACACAGCCTGTAGCGTTACTAATAAACTGTCTGGAGACCTGCCATGTTACACACAATGGAGATCAGGCCTCTTGTGAAGTTCTATTTCCCACATTAGCTATTCTTAGAGTAAAAATTGGTCCTTACGTACTTTACAGGAAGCTCTGTGTATCCCTTAAAATCCAAATTCCTTGTCATAGGCTGAGATACGAATTTCAAGAAAAGGATTTTGACGTCTGAAACAATTGCACACAGCACATCAAGATTATTCGAAAAATATTAAAATTTAGTACTTTAAGGAAGCAGAAATGTGTAAAGGGAAGACTTAATACGGAATTTTAAGCTATCTGGAATAAAAGTGGATGAAAGACGGTTTATGTCTCTAAACATTTTTACTACGGGATTAAAGCCACTAAGACACCATTTTCAATTCTGACATGCTACTGGTTCTGAAACGTAGGAAGTCGAGAAAGCAATACTTTCTCCTCCCTTGAAAATAGATATAAGCTTATTTTACCAACTGCTGAATTCTTGGACGGTGTCTTGTACTGTGCGGATTTTCTGTTATATCTTTGCAGCTGGGTGGTGTTTAAACGCCTCATTCAATGCTTCAGTTCAGAGTTTCTGCTTGTTTTTGTTCTCTAAATCGACACACGAGTAACTCAGGCTGGGCACTGCTCCTTGAAATTCCTCTCGATAATCGTTAATACCCTTGGAAGTCACGTCGTAGTGATCGCCAATTTAAATCATTGTCGGGATTGAGTGTTTATGGTAAATGTGAGGTGAAGTGCCTTTCGCGAAAATACAGCACCTTGGCCGTCTTGAACTGGGATTCGAACCCGCGACTCAACTCTTTAACAACTGTAGCTCCTTGCGAAGCAGCAGTCTGTTAGAAGAATGAAGCTTAAGATAACGTTTTAGATTGTGCTAATAGTGTGAATATAAATTGGGATTTGATCATGATGCCATGATTGATCTAATGGTATCAAGGCTCCATACGTTGCTTTTGCCAACCCGTTCGTTTCGGAATGACTTGGATCAGGAGCAGAAGATTAACCGTATCTGGTGAATTTGAAGGGTAATCCTCTTGACTTTCTTCACTTTGAGATACAAATTGTAACACCATGCCCAAAGCTCAGATATAATTTCACTTCTGCGAATAAATGTGTTTTAGTCTTGTTGACCGAAATTATTAGCTACATTTCGTTTTGCAACGTATAAGCTACAACTGGCATCGGGCCTTTTTACACCTTTATTCAATTTCTTCTTTGTAGGCTCTTGGGAGATGTATTCGGCACAGGTAAGCATGGCCTGTTCACCTTATTATTTTCAATCGATCAAATTTTGCCGTGAATTGGTTTCTCAATTCTCAATTTATCAAGCATTTGCTGCATCTAACCATGGTTTGAAACCTATGATTATCTGTACCTTCGTTTAACCGAAATCTTCCCACCCATAAAGACAAAGGGTTTCATATGAGAGTACATGGAGAAATTACTCTAGAATGTTTAAACGGTGGAATACATGGCGTAAGGAGTGGTCGAGTGACAATGTTTCCATGGAATGATTATTTTATTCCTTATCAGACGTGAATAAAATTGATCATAGTTCCATCAACGAAATACAAGAAAGCACTGATTAAAAGGTATCTACAAGGACCGTTAGCTGCATTCATAAACTGGATAGCCTTCCACCAGAAGCTGGTTATCATTAAACAAACTTTAGCCAACAACACTGACTCGCAAGGGCTAAATGATGAAACCACGGGTCACTTCTCGTAATAAAAGAAACTCAACGGACGGAACAGGCCTAAAACGTTGCACTGCATGAAATTCTATTTCCATGAACAATCGGCATTCCGTGCCAAGAAGGAGAATGATATAGAAATTGACCATTGAAACACAAACAGTAAATACAATGGTTGAAGTAATGGTATGTCATCGGATCAAGAAACCAAATAATATCCTTGCCGTGGAATTCAGGGGAAAGGGAAGGCTACCCAGTGTACTGATTTTTGCTGTCCGGCATGTAAGAGCAGAAATTAACATATTGGCTAGCTCAAGCAACACGGGTGCGAAACAGCAAAGTTGGTTAAACCGTAAAAGCATTTCTCTTAACATTTTGTTAATAACAATTAGGTACCGGTTTTCTATCTCGTTCCTAAAACTTAACTATCAAGTACGTGCGAGACGAGGTCACATCTCTCCTTTATTATTTGATACTATCTCTTTGGGTATTACTGTTATTTTGGGCTCATGTCAATCATTTAAGTAAGTCCTTTTACTGAACTTTCGTTTATTTTTCGTTCCTTTTTATTCATAATAATAAGAACTTTGACAAGTTATTGAAAGAATATCACAGGAAGCTCCAAGAGGGGTTTGATAACGATAACATTCTTCTGAACAATGTCCTCCTCGATCTGATACTTCTTCCATAAGAGAGAAAGAAAAAAAGTCAACCGCAACAGCTGATAACATGAATGCCCCTATTTCGTTAGCTGTTGCCGCAGTTTTGTTGGCTGGGGCGACACTGCCATCCCAAGTCAAATATTGTTACAAGTCCTTTTCTGATTTTAGTGAAAACGACCCATCGCCTGGCGAGATCTATGATTTGAAGGGTACCTACTTCTATTTCCATAAAGTATTAAATCATGCTTTAAAATTGTACGAAATAGCGAAACTATTTTTGTACTAAAAGGTTTGCCGTGTGAGACTACTCTGGGTACAAAATCGTCAGAATGGAACACGAAAAAAGGAAGAAATGGAGCTAATACCCGTCTGTATCTTCAAAGTAATAAGATCGGCTATAGAAAAGTGTGACTCCACGCTTATTTTATGCCAGTAGGACTGACCACAAAGACTGTATGTCTTCCACAAATCTTTGCATTGTAGTGTGCTCATTTTCTTGGCTACACGTGTGGCGATGTTGGCTGCACGACTTTGAAGTTAGTTGACAGAATTTTTCAGCATGTTCCTTTCTGTATTCGCCAAACGCAAGCTCCTACAAGGAAACAGTCATCTCCAGTTTCAAAAACCGTAGACAATGTTAAGCAATGTGACTCTACCATAGGGCTGCACTTGCTTGAAAACCCAAACTGGGCCAAGATGTATGTGGATGACCTCTTCCGTATAATAGCTAAAGTTAGATCTGCTTGTCACTTGGCCGTTCTAAAATCCGTGCTCATCAAAGCAAGAAGACCGTTGCTTTGTAGACAAAGAAGAATTCATCTTTTTATTGGTCCTTTTTGGTTAATTACACAGTACTACGGGCAATGATAGGTCAAACAACACTAGTCTGGCTCTCAGAGTTCTGATAGGCTGGTTTTAAAACTCAGTTGGGTATTAGTTTCATTCCTTCCTGTTCGTGTTCCATTCTGACGATTTTGTAGTCCGAGGAGTTTCAGGCAGAATAAGATTTTCAGTACGAAAATAGTTTCACTACATCGAGGAATTTTATCGTTCTGTACCATAAACAAACGTTTTAATACATGCTTATAATACATGATGTTATTTCATTGTACCTTCGCTTAGGAATGATTGGGGAGCTTTGCTTTTAGTTGATGAAAGATTTGGGAAATCAGACAAGTACATCAACGGTAACTTGCATTCTTTATAAATGTTGCTTACTTGCTACTATAAACTATAATCAAGTTCCAAGAAACGATATGCAGATGCTTTTGTTAAAGGATAATGCCTTCAGGAAAATGTTGTCTCCGTAAATTTTTTCAGATTGAAAGTGATCAAAGTACAAGATGATTATCACAGCGTGTTTCATGTTCTTAAGGTACTTTTTCATCCTTCCTTGGTTGAAGTTAAACGCCTGGAGTCAACTATCTACTGCCTTATGATTTGTATATGCTTTATGTACAAAGTCGTGTCATGATAACATTCGATGCAGCATGGTACAGTGCAGTATTTTTGAGGGGTTTCGGCTTAAGATGACTGATCTCAGACGCCTTCTTAAAATACGAACTACACTACATTTATTACCATTGGGGGTTTCAATTTGGAAAAAAAATTAATATTTTGTTCTATGTGTCAAGACAGCAGCCAATCCCAAAGTGACTGGTAGCATGATACAGAAATGGCCTCTTTAGTTACCATGACAACTTTAATTAAAAGAACAAATAAGAAGCATACTGTTGTTAATGTTACGACTAGCATTTCTTTTTCCTTCCCTGTGTAAATATTTTTTGTGACGCTATTCATGACCTAGACCTGGTTTTTCAAATCTACTCTGCCCTTTTGTAATATCTATTATTTGCATGACGTACAACAGAGTACCAGAATGTATACTACACTTACTACTTCACACAGCTGGATGGAAATAATTTCTTCTCTTTAACTTGTAGGTCTATCGAAGTGGGTGAGACATAGGGTTCAGAAATATTCCGACTTTCAAGTATGTTTGACCTCGCTTGCAGACTTCTCCGAGGCAAGGGAGGAAAAAGCGAATGACGCAGTAAGACATGTCGCCTTGCTTGCTGACGAAACAACTGAGTGGAAAGAAAAGGTTTGCGAAAATAGCACTGGAAACAAAGTCATAGTTTCAGGGATTAACGAGGATTCAAAATCAATGTGGCTGGGAGAACAATCTGCTTTGTTCCCAAACGAGATCGCTAGAAGTATGGACACTTCGCGTACAGATACTATAGAGACAACAAAAACTGATCTCTTTGAAAACGCAAAGGAGGCCTCCGAACAAGTCCCTATCAAGACGCAACCTGTCAGTTTTATGCATAAGGCGCCTCGCATTATAAATGACTTTAAAAATTCAGAAAAATGTATAAATGACGTAATTTCGGTGGGGGTCAGTTTATCAGAACATGGTCCTACTGCTAAACAGACCAAAAATCAGATGGGTACCCATATGCCCCCAGACCCACTCTTCTTGAAATCAAGCGCTTGTTCTGTGTCTGAACGATCAGCTGTAAGAGGGGCTGAATGCATATCTGGGCGTCACGGCGGAACAGGTACCAAAAAATTTAACTTCGTTTATCCTGTATATTCAAAATTTGATAAAGTAACTACAGTAGCGGATACCAAAGATCTATACTGTAACCGAATTCAGACAACAAATAGCAGCTCCATGACTAAACCAGAGTCGACGAAAGGAATGGAGAACTCGGTAGTAAATCTAACGCGTTTTGGCATCCAGCAGACGGAGAATGAACCTATTACCATCGAAACGGAAGATGGTACAAGTATCAATCAATTAATCGATCCCGATGCCAGTGAGTCACCGCTGCTATTTCCAACATCGCCCCTTATGGGAGCGTGTAATAAGGAAGAATATTCGGGCTGTGGTAAACTAGCTAATATTGGTATCAAAGACGAAGCTGAAGAACCAAGGGAAACCAGTACAGGTAAAGAAGGGTTAGACGAAAGAAGAACGGGAAACTGTTTTATTCAAAATAACTTAGATCTATCGAAGTACGATTCAGTTCCATCATGTACTCCAGTACATCCTACCATCGATGTTGATAATGTTGATCAGGAGACAAAATCCGACAATGCTTCGTTTAGAAAAAAGCGCCATTGGTCATTTCGAAGATCGAATATAAGATTAACGTCCAAGATGCACAAATCCACGAATTCACTAATAACAGATGTGGAAGAAAATGGGATAGATGATGATACCGTAAAAAGGGTAAGACTGAATAATAGGTACCATATCTGTATTCCAAATTCAGTGTAATATGAGATTCTATTTTGGTTCTGTAGTATAGCTCTCTACTAATCTAGGCAAATTTAGACATCTTTTGCATTAATATTCCATCTTATCTCTTGTTGAAGGAGACGTTGGCTGCAGCGCCTTAATTACGTTTCTTCAGACTTTGTTTTGAATCTGATATTTGATTTTTATGACGTAGATTCTGAGGCCTTGTCTTGGTTTAATCTGTTGTTCTGTTTACGAAATAGAATAACTTGTCGTTACACCTTACGGGATGATACAAGAAAATAACCACCTTGAACCTATTTTCGCCCATTTGCATCCATATTGCATGAATATGGGTGATAGAAGACATGTCATTTATATGTTACCTTTAACGGCGTATTAAATTCTTCCGCTATCTTATAAATTATACCCTCAACATTTTCCTCCTCCAGACAATTTGCCATGACCAGTGTCAATCAAAATGCTTATCAAAGTTAGTTCTGTGTTTGAAAGTAAGTTTAGAGACGTTTCCTCTGCTAGATTCTCGTCTGACGCTCAGCATTGAATTATTTACGTCAATGAGATTATTTGATTTCATCTTTGCAAACATTTAATACTCTGCTGCGGGCCTTTCCGAGATTTTGTGAGAAGTAAACGAAGAATAAACATCTAAATTGAGGAATGATTGGAGTGCTTGATATTGCTCTGATCTTCCAAAATCTTTCAGTAGAAAATGTACGTGCGCGAAAACTGAAGCCTCATTAATCGTTTCTAATCTGAATTTACTGTGGTGCTCATGATGATGTACCTGAAATATCGTAAAATTCCAATGTCGATGTTGTAGTATTTCGTAACATAGATTTGAGAGTGGAATTGGAGAGTGGAATTAGAGAGTGGAATTGGAGAGTGGAATTGGAATTGGAGTGGAATGTGATATCGATAAAGGAAAGACGAAAGAAAGAATCCCAATTTAGTACTCCACAGGGCCGTCCTTAGTATATAGTTATTTGGAGTCTTTGCTGGTGTTACTTCATGTTTTGTGATAGCATAGTAACAATATAATAATGAAAGGAAATGGTTTATCTAGCCATTATTACTTTCCCTGATGTCGAAAGAAAGTAGGACCGATCGTTTTTTAAATATGTTGTTCAGAATGATCTTAGTTTCTTGATCCAATAGTAAGTTATGGTTACATTTCAAAATGTGATCAAATGATTGAATGCAACAAAGGATCTCTCATGTGATGACTCAGTTATCATCTATTCTTTGATCAAAGTATAACATGCTGAGGGGAGGACCATGGATAGTTGGAATTCACTATAAGGGCCCCAGTGTCCTTCCTTTTCACGCTGGTCTTTTTATTCAAACCATCTTAGCAGAATCCCAAAGGACAGTAGACAACAATTTTCACGTTCTACTTGGCTCTCTTGGTTCTGATTTTAATTAGGACTAAACCTATTATGAGGTGATTGTACGGGCGCCGACTACGTAGGAAACTGGGGGCTCGAGCCCCTCTGAAGAATGCTACGTGGGGGCTCAGCCCTCTCTGAAAAATCGTCCTATTTGTTTTAGTCAAGCTGCTCTTATTGTTTTCAACTTTTTATATAGTATTTAGTAGGTATGTCATTTTCATCAATTGTCATGAGTGCTATCCTACGTTTCTCACTTCAATGTCAATTAACTGTCAAGTACGGAATTTAAAGTCTCCGTTCACACGAAACAATTATAAATTGCTGTCAAAATAAGGAAGCTGCACCACAGTACTGACAGAAAAAAAAAGTTTCACTGGGTATCACATTGAGAGCGAGAAATTGAACTTTAACGTTTAAAAACTGTGCTCAAAAATACACTTAAAACTGCTACCAACATGTGCTGTTTGAACTATGATAATTGTCTCTGTTGTTATAGAAAGGGGACGACGATGGAGCTATTTGATAACTGAGGGGGGCGACAGTCCAGAAACGGTTGAAAATCACAGGTGTAGAGAACATTTGGCGGTTTTTTTTAAATTTTGATGTTTGAGCCTCCCCTGGGCAAATTAAAACTCGTCGTCTCTATGGATGATACTAACTTTCGTTTACTACTATGTACTGTCCTTAGAATTCAATATCACTTGGAAAAATTTAAGAGGAAAAAGTATTTTCAAGCTTTAAACAAATAAATATTGCAATTATTATTTCAAGAAAACTCTTTGTATATCCATTGCGATTGGAGTACTAATCGATACTTTGCACTGACTGATTTGATGTGTGTTCTTTCTTTATCCAGCTCGAAGTTTTAGTTTGTTTCCGCTGCAATGCGACTGTCGTTGGCCATGAAGGTATGATACCTCTCTGAGTACAGTTAAAAATTAAAAGATGAAATCACGCTACATTTGTTCTAGTTTTAGTTTGTTTCCGCTGCAATGCGACTGTCGTTGGCCATGAAGGTATGATACCTCTCTGAGTACAGTTAAAATTAAAAGATGAAATCACGCTACATTTGTTCCACACTTAATAGAACATCCCTCTTAAACTTGTACCTACATGTTGCTTATCTCAATAACTTACATGATTATAGAATTGAAATGATGGCTGCGCTGCCATGTGTGCCTCCATCACCCAAATCGACAATAACAGCTAATGCCGACGCAATATGGTGAAGGTATTAAATCTAGAGGCAAGGAGCTTTTGCAGCAAGTGATAATAGAACCTTTTTAACTATGCTTAATGACCTAAATGTCGAAAACTATTATTTTCTTTTAATAAAGATGATATTTTGTATAATCAGAGCAACTTATTTTATTTTCTGTAAACGGAGCTGTGATTAGCCTGGTCCATAGCTTCTTACATGGGAGTGTAGCCTGGTTTTATTGTCTGTTTTGTGTTTTTGTAATTTTTTTATCTTAGTGTATGTAATCCATTTGGCCTGTAAATAGATTGATGGGATGCTACACGATGACAAGTAGGTAAATAACGAGCGTGCCACGTTCCATTAAATTTATTGCCTGTAATTAGTCTATTTCTTGGCATGTCGTTACTTGCAGTGCGCATAAACTACAATCTATGTGGTTATACCAGAGCAGTAGTGGGGCATGGAAAGACTCGTTCTCTTAGTTGTCTTGTATTTATGAATAGAAAATAGTTGCGAGTTGCCTTGACAAAATTGAAAAAAAATACCAAGTGTATCTGAGACCATTTCAGAGAACAATATTTAGCGACAATTTTATGCATATGCTCTTTACTAGTTGCCGTCATAACCATATCCTGGATATCGTCGTCTGTTCATCATATTTCGTATGTGATAACAGCAGTTGGTTTTTCGTGCAGCTGATTTTTTATGTCAGTGATGCTGGCGTTATCCTAAAAAGAAATACACACTGAAGAACTATGATTCAAATATTTATTTAATTTCAAGTTGGGTTATCACTTCCATGTTGGATACGCCATGTTAACAGAATCATAAAAGCGTTGCGGTTTTTCTGCGTATGTCAGCTTACACCATTTATATCAGCTCCTTGTGGTTAACATTTCTCTTTATCATAGGAGGATGGACATTGCACACCGATGAAATCGACGACAATCCGCTAAGCATTAATGTCGAATGCGATTTTTACCGCGCTTTGGAAAAGAATGTCATGAACGTGAGCATCATGAGAAAGGGTTCAATGGTTGATGTTGGGACAACACAGCACTGTATGTTATTTCTTGCCGTTGATTGATTTTTTTATTCCCTTTTTCACATAATCTAACGATACTCGTCCTTGACAGATGCACATTTCTGGTGCCTTTAAGGTGTTACCACGAGTGAAGCAAGCCCGAAGCTTAAAACAACTTGTGCAACACCAATGTAGAACATGCTAGTGTTCACCACGTGGCGATGAACGGTTTCTGATATTGATTAACACTCGTGACATACAATTTATATGGGAGACGTAAATTATATTTTTTCGAAATAAGAATGCTTCCCGTACCCTCTAACCCTAGATAATGAACAATGTGAATATCTACTTCAGTGAAGAGATTTTCTGTGCTAAATTCATTCCTACTCAAACCCTATTATTACATTCACGTGTCGTTTCATGGAGAATAGGATCTGGGTATGTAAGCCACTTGTAAAAAGAATTGAGGAGGGAAGTGGATTTCACTCATTACTTGTTGTCAGCACATAAATTGTTGCATACCAGAGATAAACTTGAAATAATTTTGCGTTCCTCCGAGAGAATTGAAAGAGACTCCATAAAATTGTGTCACTTTATTTGCAGGTCTTGAATTAAATGCTATTTATTCGCATTCGGATGCCAAAGTCTACCTACCGCTTGTCTGTGCTAATTGCGCCAAAAATAATCGACAGACGTTTCTTGGATACAAAATTCTGCCAATCACGAGCATGAAGGTAAGCAACATACGAGTTTGACCCACATTTATTTTTACAGTTCTCTCTCTCTCTTATGTACTTAATGACCCCTTAAAATGATTGCAGTCAGCACTTTTTGTGTTTTGTTTATTGTGATCTTATGGATGCTACCATTGCTATGCTACGTCAAGTTCGTGACTTGTATTAACGCAATTTTTTGCCAGAGATTCTATTGTGGCGGTGACGTTATTAGCACGTGCAAGGTCCTCCCACGTTCAACTGAATTTATAACGTTCCTAGTTCTACAAATTTCTTGAGAACCAAGTTCTTGAGGATATCATGTCATAAAACTGTTTTGCACTGTATGGGTAACAGTTTTGAGTGCTGTTTCTTCCCAATTTCTATTAAGCAGAAGCGTGACAATGTCTTCTTGTCATTTTTTTTCAATTTTGGAGGATGTTTTTCAATTCAATTTCGTGTTAACATGTTATCTGAAGAGAACAATGCTCAGTTTGAAAAATAAGGAAAAAACTGTGTTTTTAAGGAAGGTCAGGGAAAGTCAGGAAATTTTGTTTAAATTTGATGAAAGTCTTGGAAAAGTGAGGAAAAATAGCAAAAGCTTATTCAAACATTGGCCCAAAAAAAAGCCAGACAAAAACTCAGAAGAGGAAGTAAGAGGTAGGAGATGGGTCATTCACAGCATTCGTAACACCGGTTGGCTAGGGAAAATATCATTTATTTTTTAAATGTAGTCAGGAAAAACACCATTTTCAAGAAGAAAGTCAAAAATTATTAGGCAGGATGTGTATGAACCCTGTCCTTAGCAACATTATTTGATGACGTATTTCTTTTCTATTTGTTGTCTGAAACTCTAGGGTGGCAGTGATGGAAATACAGAAACGGAAGTGAATGTCGTTCTGTTGCAGAAGTCGGTTCGGGCTGCTACGAGACACTCATCTCCAGTTCAAGATCAGGCTCTGGCTCTCGATTAGTTAGCGGTACTGTACAGAACTGTGTCGAGTAGTATTTCATCCCGAGATGCTGCACCTTGACAGCTGCAATGCTCACGGGGCTAAGAGTGACAGCAAAATACAAGTGAAATAAGAAACAACGTCATCCACCTGTTTCAATAATGTGCAAATAAATTTGAAGGAATATAGGGATTTTTAGCTAACCGTTTAATGATGAAATTATTTAGGCCGCCATTTTCACAATGCCTGCAATATGTGATTGTCGGATTTTATTGATAGTGACCCTTTGGATGCATGTGGCTTGCCTTCTCCTTTCCATGTTTACAACATCACAAGTACGGTCGTCTGTAGTTTGCTAATCTACATAATTTAAAAGGTGAAAATAAAACAGGTTATAAGCTGGTAATCTATATTACGTCATCTGTGTACAGGCCCGTAGCTGGCATTATATTGTAGAGGAGAAGGGGGGCACAGGTCTTGTATTTCATAATAACGTATATCGCGCAAGAAGCCATTAATACACAAATACACCTGTAATCGAATACAGAGTCGAGTCGATTTAAAACCGATTAACAAAAGTCGAGCAACAATTGGATATTGACTTGTACACAAATACCCGATCGGACTTTTCCCGGATGGGGCAATGCCTCCACTAACCTGGCAGGTGGGGGATGCGCCCATGCCTCTCCCCGCAACTACGAGTCTGCCTATATATCGGTCAGTCTCAACGGACGTCTTCACAAACTTTACTCATATGTCTTTTAACAGAACTTAAGTCCTCCCTATTGATGAATAAAACTTTATATAGCACTTATATTTTATTGGTAGGTGCAGGATCTCGAACCTGTCGTCACAGTGTCAATATCCTATAATTCCTACCATGATGCTGTAAGTTGGTATCAGTATGTCTTTTGGCTAATCTTACCTTATAAGGAGTAGCATTGAATCCCCGTATCAATTTGCTATATAGGATTGATACTGTAGTGCTAAGTTACCTTTCCATTGCTACAAAATTCGTTGACATATTTATTTGTCTTGAAAGAATTTAATATGTCAACTTCATTTAATTCTTTGAACTACTTCAAACCTTGCAGCTATTCTGTAACAATTTTGTCTCTATGTTGAAACTAGTCTGCAATAGAATTGAGCTGATACCGATCTTTTGATAGATACCGAAACTTTGGACTACTTCGGATACCGACATGCAAACGCATGTCTTATCCTAAAATGTAGGAGAGTATTTTTCTGGGATTATCTCCAAATTTAATGCACAGGATGACTGGTCAATGTCATTTAAAGACAACGCCATTGCTCACTAGAAATGATCTAATCAAAAAGGATTATGAATAAAGAACAAGCGAAGATCGGTATAGTATGAAAGGTAGTCATAAGTCTAAACCCATGCAAAAATAGAAAACGGACGTTAAACTGGATATGATCATGATGGTGGCAATGAAGTTCATGATAAATTTTATTCAAGTATACCGTATATCACTAGCCAGAGAGATTTAGAATATTATATAACAGTCAACGAGAGGTAAAAACAAGTCCAGTGTTATGTTTCAAGCAAACACGCCGTTTCGCCCTTAACGGCGTGATTTCGAACGACTATAACGTGCGTTTCGGCACTAGGCTCCCTTATGAAACTTGTTAAGAATAATACTTCTGTAAAGCTTCAAATGGAAGTAAATGGTTCTTCTGATCCGATAACAATGTGCATGTTAATAGCCAAACATTTTGGACTGTATTATGAACAAAAATAAATAGCCACCATTAACAAACTAACACGCATTTCTTTCTTGGTGTTCCTACCAGATATGACTCTTCCATATCTTTTAGTAAATGCATTCAAATGCATTCAAAAATAGCAACTTAATTGTACAATTTCTTATTAGCATGAGTTTGGTTTTTTTGGTTCAGTCCCAGTGTGCCGAAGTTAATGCTTTTGGGGTTGCAAGCCTATTGTGTCCAGTCAAGCCAGTTTCTACCGTTTTCCTCGGTATGGCGTAAATACTGATGAAGTTTGTCTTGGGTCATTGTTGCATTATCCTTTGAATGTCCCATTTCTGGTAATCTTTGGCCGACTATTCATCAAAGACAGGCGACTTCAAACTTATAGAAATTAGAGAATATCTATCTTCGTCCGTGCTGCTGAGTTCAATTCCGTTTTACTTCTTTCAACTATGAAACTTCTCCAATATGGATCGACATTTAGTGAGGGTAATTAAAGAACTCGCGTCTTACTCGATAATTTAAAGAACTTCATGCTTCTGCTGATAGTGAGTGTGAAATTCACATTTCCACATAACTTTCTGAACTTAGAGGTGTCGGTCCCATTCCACGTTCACCTGCAACAAGAAAGTGGCAACCAACACGAATACGACCGCTGATCATACGGTTTCTTTGGCAATAATTGGCAGTAATACAAAGTTGGTGCGTTTCCTTCTCCAAACCAGGCTTTTCTTGTACCAGTTACCTAACTTAAGCTGCAGGCCTCCCACTCCCATAAAACGTCAAGAAAAATTGAATTTTTGAAATTTCGTCATAGAATGCCATGAAAATGAATGCATAACAATGTTTGTGGGACACTGATTTTTAATGATTTTGTTGACAAATTTTATGGTATTTATTCCAGAAAGTTCAATTTGGGGGCCATTTTATTTTGGGCCCTCATTTGCTTCCCGGAAGTGATTTTACCATATTTTTCAGGATAATATTTCATGAATTGTCATAATTCGTAAATTGTCATAAAATGTCATAACCATTGCAAATGTTAAAAAATCTACCAAATTTTCAGCAAAGATGTCACAAATTCATTTTTAAAAGTTAAATTTAGAGTGGGAGGTACGGTCAGAAGCTATCTTTCGTACATTTTACTAAGGCTCTGTTTGATTAAGCCTTCGCTTTCTTAATTGATAGGAGGGTCTATATTAGACAGGTGATCAAAGAAAACAAACGAAAAGTATCTACCCATAATAGGATCTTCAATTTTTTCACATCAATGAATAAAATGTCCTAAAATGAGACACCATTTGTGACACAGACACATCATCCATGAAATAACAGTTTCAAAGTTTCATGCATGAATGGAATAATGAGGAAACATGCCGTTTGTATACTAAAACCGGTACTCGATCCCTCACTAGAAAGCCAACATAGGCAACTGCGGTGGTGCTCACACTATAGTGGATAGGTTTTCACAACGACTTGAAAAGCACCTCGGATAGGCCTTTTGTTCACGTACGTGATTTTCACGTCGCGGCGCGGTGGTATGAAAGTGACACGTTGTACAACGATTTAGTTTTCAAGTGCTGGTCTCATAGCGGACAAAACGAAGCACGACGAAGTGAAAACCTATCCGATTCAGTGTAAACATGGTCTAACATATACCTCATTCACTTAATGAAATTTCACAAAAACATATCAATGATTACCTACCCCTAAAACCGGGAGAGCGACAAGTGATAGTAGATCCTTGCCGTAAAGGATCGCGTTTCGTTAACAGGAGTGCTTCACACTAGGTCATACTGTGTCTATTTGAATAATTCAGCTACGGGATTTATGCATTCATGGTAAGAACAAAAAAGATCGTGTTTAGGAGAAGCAGGTTTACCGTTTCACTGGAAGTACAGATGAGAGCATATTAAAAAAATTATGATTTTGTAAACAGATTAAACAATGTTGAATGAACGCTTAATCTGCTGAAGAAATTTTGTCAAGTTATAACTGATGCAAGGCAAAGAAAGTACATATTTTATACCTATGCGCACCTTTTAAATGTATCAGTGATGTTTGGCTTATTACAAAGTCTGCTATTAAAAGAGAGAAATTTTCGTCTTTCAAAAACCGATCGGACCACTACGCGGATTCAAACTATCAAGGCTTCATTACAAGTGTTGAATAATATACGATCACGTTGCGTATTGAAGCGAAGAATTATTTTCTCAATCTAAAAAGTAGAGGAGAAATAAGAAGAGAAACAGGAATGAGGACAGTGGAATCATTACAGTAAATACGGTACTCCCTATCAATTGAGAGGATAGTCTCAAAAGAAGAACTCTCTTCACACAAGGGCATATCTAGAAACTTTTTATGGTGTCACATGACTATGGATGAAGACGTCATTTTACTCAAGACCATAAATATTTTTTAAAAGCAAATATACTCAATGTAAAAGTATCTCATCAGAAGCTAATTATCACTTGAAAAAGTTGGGTCGCGTCTTAGACCGCGTTTACACGAGAGCGGATCCAAAATGGATCCGTACCCATACTGGTACGGATCGGCCTTGCGTCTACACGAGACCTAGTGGATCCGATCCCATTTGGATCTGCTATCCGTGGTCGTTTGGGATCGCTTTGAAAACTGGTCTCGGTTGGCTCCGGTATCAGACAGGTCTCGTGTAAAGCTTGGGATCGGATCCAAATGAGCTCTGATCGAAATTGAGGTTACAAAATTTCCAGTATGAGGTATCTTCCACATGGGCTACCGTTATTTTGGTGCAAAATTTGATATGCAAAACATCTCAATCAAAACAAAACTCATTACAAGGAATAAAACGTTATCTTCTAAAGTTTTACCACTCAGGATATAAATCAATGATGGCAACTGATCAGACAAAGTAATATCAGATTACAAATCAAACAACTTGAGCAGGTCTACTCTTCCCGCCCGATTTTAAAAACAATTTCCACGCATGCGCTTTCAAGCGGATCCAAATGGATCCGATCTCGTCTAAACGCATGTCAATTTTTAGTGTAAACGCCTGCAAAAACGAGTATGGATCCGCTCCCAGATGGATCCGATCTCGTATAAAAGGGGCCTTAGAGGGGACTTGGCCTATTGTCCCTCCATAAATACGCCACTGTCTTGACACAAATTGACAATCATACCCTTTACTTCTAAAAAAAACACAACACAAGCAATCATCTGAAAGAGAGAAACCAGGCGTCGGACAAGCCTTTTCTTGCATTTTAGGAGATGCATAGCCACCAGCACTTTCAACAAGATATCATCTGCTACAGTCTTCCCGACAGGCTTTGCTCCTACATTACGTAATAGTAATGAGAAGACTGCAGGTGTCATATCCATAGGACGTAAGGAAGAGAAACTGTCAACGTGATCTCATTCATCTTCACCTAGCAACGACTCAATCCTCAAACAAAGCAACTGTGCATCAATGACCTCATTTGATGTGATGCACAGCAACTTTCTAGAAACCACCAAGATATTCAAGGTGCCATTGAACTCTGCTTTCATAACATTGTCAAACAGGTTGTTACGCAATACAGCTGCTGAAAATCCTCAATAAAAGTTCAGCTTCGAAGTTACTCAAAATACAGAAATATGTGGTAAAACTTCTTAATCTGAGGCTACCCACTTCAATTTTTATAATGATGCCATATATTAAATAAATCATATTCTATAGTCAAGTGTATGTGATTAGGAAAACCACAGAAGAAAGCAATCGATGAGTGCCAACTCACAGAGAGTACGCAAGGCCTTTATGGTATTCATAACGTGATTAAAATGATATTTTTTCAACTTTTCAAGCTATGTTTAGTACGTTTTGCACACTCTTGTGGCAGTGTTAACCTTACGTACAATGATTTTTTGTCCTTTCTACCGTACAAGAAATAAGAGCCAGAGGAATATGATTACTTTGATAGTATGATTACAAAAATGACAATTTTCGCATAAGAGACATGGAAGGTAATCAACCGTACCCGTTTGGTATCTCTTTCTTGATGAGCCACATTGAACTATATACACTTCTCTTGGCAAAAGCATCAATCTTTAATTATATTTTACTATGAAGCATCTTACCAATGACAACATCCACATAATACTATTAATAATTGGTGAATAACAACTGTAGCGTTTGACCTGTAAATAGTGTAATCATGTAATCCTTGTAACGTAACCATGAGGTAACTACAGGTACAACTCCAATCTCACACCATCCTCCTTGGCTTGTCGTCAACTATACCAATTCACCATTTCCAGAGCAAGATGAAACAATGCCATATTAAATAGTCTTACATTACATGAAATGCACAACAATTTTAGAAGAAAACCCCAGAAAAGTTTCTTCGTTCCTGAATCAAAAGCGAAAAATCTACATCTCGATTAAACCCGCAGCAGCACACACGACTTCAACTGATCAGAAGCTAATTATCACTTAGAAACATCTACAGATCATACTTTACTTTTATCGACATTGTGTACAACGCCAGATGTCGCTTGTACAGGTGGCCACAAATACTATGCTAAAATTAAAATAGA
This sequence comes from Carybdea cf. marsupialis auct. non (Linnaeus, 1758), assembly GCA_010016065.2. Lineage (NCBI taxonomy): Eukaryota > Metazoa > Cnidaria > Cubozoa > Carybdeida > Carybdeidae > Carybdea > Carybdea cf. marsupialis auct. non (Linnaeus, 1758). The sequence continues at coordinate 40,410 of JAAAKL020000262.1, forward strand.
ATTACACCCCACATCGTAAGAGGTGTATGAATACGATGAGTTGGCAATGGGTCAGTCAATATACACACTTTCTTATTTACTCTACTCCTTTACCAGCACACACGCACACACTCACTCACTCTTACAATTATATATAAGCACAATTACTTTTGATATATTCAACCTACTCAATCAGCCATCGATCATACTCATCCAATAAAGAAACCTGAAATCCACCCTCCTTGCATGCATGTGTTGCTGCGGATTCAGCATCTACCTATGCGTCCTTTTTAAAACGTAGCTATAAATAACAACACGCTAGAAAAACAACATTTTTTGCAAGTAAAATGCTTTGCATTAACTTGTAACATCTGTCAAAGTTTATCATCTAATAATCGTATCATAAAAAATCCCTAAATCAAATCTCTACAACTTCAAATCAAAAAGTCGCTAGCCCGATTTCTCCTTATGTCCGACAACTGTTCTTTTACGTGATACAATGCCGCCGGCCATGTTGTTCAGTCAGTGTCTCCAGAGTCGTTGTCTTGCTGCCCCGCGCCTTCTCAATGTAAGTTTGTTGCACTGGTTTATGCTTTAATGCTGTCAATGCATCATTCACTCTAAACCACCGCTGCTGCTTCCGTTCCCCTAAAAGGAGAGAAATAATGATATCCTTTTTATACATTTTCGTCTGACACATCAACTACCTCCTTACAAAACCAATTATCCAGTTTGACCTGCTTCCTGGTAAACCAACAGACAGTTTTTCACGCGATCGTTAATCAAGTGATATTTAACCCAATACCTATCCTTGAAAAAATAGTCAATAATTCTACTTAAGAAGTCCAGTCTAAAAGAAGACAGGCATATAACAAGTAGCATGTATAAGGTATTAAACCTTGCAATACAGCATTAGCAGTGTACAGCCCGAATGATCAGCATACCCGTTACATGACCTCACATATTATCTTTGCTATTGAAACAGTGACTTGCAAATGTACACAGGCCTTCGCTAGGCCAAGATATTGAGCTGAGCACTTCTGAAATGATATATACCACTTTTCCCTCAAACTTTCACATCGCGAAGCAACAGCAACGTGCCAATTATCTTTTTTATTTATTTGTTTCACCCTACTCAAGGTCGAAGCCACTACTAGGAACGGAGTTACTTTTCCCCTTCTTTCCACGTTGTTCATGCTCTTAATCCTACAGTCCCCTCTCTATCCTATCTCTCGAAACATAGCTTCCCACTTCATGAGAGCCGATGGCACAGAAAAGCACCTCCGGGATCGTGGCAGGCAAGCTCAGGGTCGGTTCGAACTCGCGACCCTCGGATTGTGAGCATGACGCTCTACCGCTATGCAACTACTTATCTGGCAGAACCTTTGTGTAAAAGCTGCTAGAGGCTCTCTCAGACTATAAAGGCTGCCCCTCGTGTTTGCAATAAACATAATATTCTGTTGAGAGTATTGGGGGTATTATTGCCATCAAACATTTATTTCCGCGAAGGTTCAATCACATCGTCAAGTTGATGCTCAATTGTCACTGAGATATTACGTGCTAAAAGTTGTATCACAACACATGAGAGAAAAATTCTTTCGATTTTTTCTCGAAGCACAATTACTATTCGGCCAAATGTGCTAAAAGTTGTTCTTTTCACTAATCGTCTGCTTTAATCTATAATTCCATCTCTTGTAGTTTTGTACAATCAAATCCTTTTATAATATCAGCAGCAAATATTTCTCAGAGTATACGATCATTTCATTACGTCAGAAACATTGTTGGTGGTACAAAATAATAAAACTGCACGAAATAGCGAAAACATTTTAGTACTGAAAAGCCCTTTCCGTCTGACACTCCTCTGAGTACAAAACCGTCAAAATTGAGAAGAAATCAATGAAACTTAACCCGACTGTGTTTTGAAAGTCGCCAAGCAGAACATAGATGGTGACAACAGCCCGAGGTTCGCAGAAAATTTCCAGAGGGGAAGGAGAAGGCTATGAATTTTGACAAATTCAGTCAGATAGTGTATGGACTTCAATTCTTGCGAATAGTTCTCAACAACAGCTCTCAGCAAAACTCATATAAATCCTCAAGTACGATTAAGATTTTGACAATTACAATGGGTTCAATCAGACTAAGCGTTTCATGTCACCAAATAGCATAATTAAACAATGAATATGCAGTTTGTTAATGTGAATTTGTGTTCCCAAAATCATAGAAGTGGTAAGTAAAGTTATCAATGAAGAGTTACGGGCTAAATCCTAGGTCGGGGGTCTACCATTTCGCTGGGGGAGAGCTTAGCTCCAAGGCCGGCCTACCCTAGGACCTGGATGAAACGCAATCACCCACATTGGGTATGAAAATGAGAACAGTAACACTTCTTTAGTAAAGCACATGTTAACATTATATTTAAGGTAACATTTAAAATGCAGTGCAGACTGTTGAGGTACAAGTGTCTAGTATTCAGGAGGCGCATTTGCACTTTCCCTATGAATGCAATCAGATGATTTATGAATGGTACTCACCATTAACCTGATTGAGGACTTCTGTTACAAACATGACATAAACATATGTCCTAGAGTGCGCCTTTTCATTCTAAGAAAGAAAACATAAAACGCTTGATCATACGTTTATAGACTGTTTACAAATGCCATCTATCGATAAAGAACTAAAGTGAGAATTGTAAATAGAATATATAAGAGATCGCAGATCAAACGTGTAGGACGTGTATAACTATAGAGACACATCGACCCAATTCGACCTGCGATATTTGATCGTCAACTGACACAACCAACTTGTTCTGATAACCACCCGTTGAATAGGAAATATGTGATTTTGGTAGGAATGAAGTCGTTCGTTTACTGACAGAGCTATCATTAACCTGTCACAAAGTAGCGCCTTGTCGTTGATGTAGATCATCAATTGAGTTATGTACTTTGATGAACCACGCCCCAAACTACTGCAGAGTAACCGAGGTGTAAACTATCAGCTGGGTATCCACTACAACATATTTTTAAAGCAACATCAATCAATTATTCATCGTTTAATATCTGATTACGCATCACTGCATTCAAGACATGATGAGTCCATTTGAATCATCATCAGTTGTGGTCAATGGCTGTTTGCTTCTGTGCGATTTTAGACGCCTATCTGCAGTTCTTTACTGAAAGTGCTAGTAAAATGATATTGATAACATGACCTGCCTTCTGAATCACAGTTTAACGAAATGATCATACACAAAATTTATCGTCTGAAACAAACTAGACACAAAATTGGTACTGTAGGTGGCGATCTCTTGGCTTAAGCACCAAAAGTTTTTTAACCTCAAGTTGACGAAATCAGTTATAGTACAGAGAGATCATCGCATGAGATTGTAAGTAATATCCCTTCTGGTCCTCTTTACGAACCAATCTTGACCCAGTAAGAATGAAACCTAAGAAACGTCACAGATTTACTTCAATCTCTATGAAGGTCATTAAGGTCAGCCTGCAACAGAGTAAAAGTTTCACACACAGACTGAAACAATTAGAAGATAACTAGATTGTGAAGCCACCATCCATGTCTTTGTAAGCGCAGGTTACTGATAATTAAATTATTCTACTAATATGTTCATCCCATGAGAATAGAGGACTACAATGACCTGCCAAGACATGAACACATTCATAAAATAATGTAAACAATTTGCACAGGGGGCTTGACTTCATCCATTGCTCATACACATACAATAACCCCACACACATCAATCTAACTCACTAGTTCATACATTCCACAAGTACAGAGATAATCACTTCGCAATCAATGGTAACTGCATTCGAGTTACAAATCAAATAACACCTAAAGAATTTCAGTCATTCCAGTATTACCCAAGTACAGCAAATACTACGCGCAGTCACCAGACATAAGTAAAGGTATTCAATATGCACATAGGTAATAGATAGGTTGTATGTTACGTTTCAGCGTTGCCCGATCATAACCATGCAATCATAAACGTGGGTCTGCTTCGTTGCACTGTTTTCGATTGCACCTTGAAAGATTTTCTGTTGAGCAACTTAGATATCATATAAGTCCGCTGAAAATATAAATCAACAATCACGATATCCAACAAAGACGTAATTCACTGCAATTGATCATTGATCATATGTGCCGGTATAGATAGCACTCGGGGGGTAATTTCAAGGTATGCAGACATCAAGAAAGTCGATTAAGTCCACTAGGTATAGTGCTGCTATGACAGCGCAGTTCAATCAAGACTCCATCTGTTACCCTTCTATATAAAACAGTCATCTTTGTAAAGAGCATCAATAGAGATACGACTTGGAGAAGAATACCAAAAGTTGGTATGAACTCTCGGCCGGTACATCTCACTTGTTCTGCGGGTAGTTATTGTTTGCTGTCGGTTAGTATCAATAGGTTTAAGAACCTTAGATTTTACAACAAGGTAAAATTATACAATCAAGTCATGAGAAAATGGGGAAAGAATCATATATCTGACAGCATATGTTATTTGGAAGTGTTTAACCCACTTAGTATCTGACATAAATGTTAAAAATGACACAAAAAAGAGGAATATAGAAGAACAAAATCAACTCCTTATATGCTCTGATTAGGTAACTTGATCTTGAAAATAAACAATCATGATCATTGAGAAATAAGTAGAGTAAGGAGATGAGCTCACTATTGATGTGGAACCCTGAACTTAACAGGGGATCAAACTCACTCTATCTCTATATATAGCATCTATTTACACAAATGTAAAATATCAAGGTCTAATGCTGTTTGAAGCATTGCAGCAATTATTGGCTACAAGAGTAAGTGAAGATATCAATAAATAAAAGTTTGCTCACCTGGAACATTCCCAAAAATCTGCCAATCTTTCCTTTGACACTGGCCTAAAAAATGAAGACAGACTATTCACATTCTATAAAAGGGGATAATCTACGCATCACTGCTAGCATTTTGAATAGAGAAATTTACTTGATACATCATAAACCTATCACATGCTGACAGCTGAACTTGAAAATTGCTCTAAGAGTAAATGGTCATTGCTTATATTCAACTATAGAGAGGTTCCATACATCCTTATCTACCTCAAGTTTTATACGTGTGTCATTGAACCTAAATGGCACTCAGCAAAGCTATGGCAAGGTAAGCAAATTGTAACTAAAATATGGGGCCACAATGCTACAAATGTTCAATGACTATTGACAGAACAGAAAACATTTTAATTTTGACACTCTGAGATGCCAGGAAACTATACCAAAAAAATTTAACACACAGACTTTGACAACATTTAAAGAATTTTAGGGTGGTTGCAAAAATGTTTGTGACATAAACCCCTTAATAATGATGATGATGATGATGATGATGATGATGATGATGATGATGATGATGTAGTTTTAACACTGTGCACTCCCCTTCACAGGAGCTAGGGTGGTCCCCAAATACATGGGACTTGTTCCTGGAGCATAAAGCACTTTTAAGACTTGATACCCTTCATGATGTCAACAATGGCCCTTCTAGGATTTGAACCCTGACTGTCTTGAACTGAAGGCAAGGAAATTATCCACTATACCACAGCTGACCCTTGTTTTAAAATCATGAAAGAACAGAATCAAATCTTTAATCCTCCAAACCAGATATTTGATATTCAACATACCATTTGATATCAACGATATCAATTCTACTCCATGCAGTGCATGGTACAATGGTACCAGTATCTATTTCAAATATGCCTTAACTTATCCAAAAATTTAAACAATTGTAAGGAGAAAGGAACAATATACAGCTGGAGGGCAAACAAATGTAAATGAGTTATAATTATTTTCGCAGACCATTAGAAGAGGCAGCAGTGGGATACAACTTTTCACTTTGACCTAGACTGTCTGGGTCTATTCAAGAGTATGATCTCCAGCATGGAGCTCTACTTTTCTCACCTTAAGCTAATTTGATGTGCTGCTAACATCACAACAGGGGCTACCAATCACATTAAACTCTAAGTTTCAGTGAGACACAAGTTCCTTCAATACTGAATAACTATCAGAGTGCTTCATGCCAAAGAATGACTGCAAAATTCCAGTGAAACACAAATATGGCAAAGGCATATGAGCTGACTATCCATGCAAAAGGCAAAGCATATTTACTGTAATGGCTTAGGTATGAATTGACTTGTAGCACCAGTGAAAATTGAATGGGACTTCCCCAAGACACCTTAAGAAAAGACCTTACTGCTGCTAACACTGATATCTCACATATGCAACTGTTGGGTACCAGTGTAAGGATAGATATTTCAGCGGTGTTATAACACCTACCGATTATGTAAACACACATGAATATGCACGTCATAAACCCATGGAAAATTAAAGTTATGAAAATGTTCATACATTTCTTTCTTCTTGCCATCACCCTTCAACATGACCATCCATCACAGACACAAAGACTGCCACTATTGCACTAATATGGGCAATAGCCAAGTCATTGAACCTGGGGCATTAATCCCAAACACTTAACAACAGCAACCTCTTTTTCTGTTTCACTTTGTTTTATCAGTGTCATTTTAATACATAAGTACTCAGGCAGACACTAGTAATCACACACGTTTTGTCAATAAGCATGAGCATGTACTGTGTTCACAGGGATTGAACCTGGGACCTCTTCCACTGGAACAACCAACTTAACAACTACACTAAATAGTGCAATAGTTAAGTTGAAAGTCCAGGACATCAATTATGAATTCTCACCACCCTCCTTCCTTCCTGTGAGATCCTCCATTGGTATACTGTGCCACGACAGTGGCATACTAATGCATTCCTGCCCTAACTGGGGAAAAACTCCGTCTTTGTGTTGCAAGCTTCGCTTGATTGATGTCCACTCCAAGTATCTTTGAAATTTAAACCCATGGATCTCAATAATATGGTTTTGTTGCTTTGGCAAACATCATTCTCTTTGTGAATGCATTGCTTTTCACTCTGCATACATGCGCAATACATCTAGAGGATGAACATAGCTAGCTACATTTTGTGCTGCAACAATTTTCCACATATGTTCATTACAGTACACAAAGCTGTAATCTACCTCCTCATCCTCATCAGTATCATTACTTTTTGGGGCATGTTTTCACATCCACCCTCCTTGTACCATGCTTCTCCTACATTCATACCAGCATACCTCTAGTTATTGTAATTGTTGTTGGTTTGGATAGCATGCTTATGTCCCATAAATGATCCCGATCTGCTATTATATTTATAGTTGACCTACTTATAGAAAAAATTCTATCTTCCAGAATTGATAATGTATAGTATCTTTAATAATAGGTTGGCCTGACAAAGGAACAAGGACTCCAAAAAGCTAGCAAAAGTAAATTTAGGAAAGTGGTACTAATAAAGCATAAAACCAAACTGAAAAAATAGGTTGCTAGTAGTGGTGATAATTTGGGATCCACACCGTCTGGATTGTTGCACTATACAGTTAAGTGTTACGTTGACATTTTCAGTGTGAGAGGTCCCAGGTTCTTTCCCCACCAGCACCATACACGTTCATGTTTATTGACAGAATATGCATTCCAAGGTTGCTAATGTGTCTGCCTATGTAATAACATATGGAAATGGCACTAATGAAGCATTAAGTGAAACTGAAAAAATGATGCTGCTGATGGAGCTGACGATTCAGGATCATCCTCCAGGATTGTTGACTTAACTATTGCACCATTTAGTGCTGTGGTTAAATCAGTTTTTTCAGCACAATAGGTCTCGAATTAAATCCCAGGCAAACTTGGCATGACATTTCAAACAATCCCCCCTCAGAGATGTTAAAGCACCCACCAGATGGTTCTGGTCATGAGGGTGTCTTGGGGTTTCATTGAATGATGGAGGGTGATTGGAGTCTTTTGATAGACTTTCTCTAGGGACAGAACGTGCCGGATACCAGCTTCAGCATTTCATGTTAAACAATAACAAATGTTTATTTTCTGTAAGTAAATAAAAGGTTCGAAATACTGGCATGACAATCCATTTATTGCTGATCCATGGAATGGCAAATATTATGTCATCACACAATCACATATGCAACACAGGTATGGGGAAGCATTTTGTAAATACCAACATAATAGGTCATTGAACCTTGTCAAGTCTTTGGATTGCCATGGGGCAAAACCTACGGTAAATAAAGTAATTTACTTTTTCCTTACCA
>JAAAKL020000263.1:0-48509 GCA_010016065.2 Carybdea cf. marsupialis auct. non (Linnaeus, 1758)
AAAACCTAAATTTTCGTGGCCTTTAGACGTTGTCTCATCATCTTCGAAGTTGTCCAGCATTCCGAATCATACAACAGAATTGAGCTGATGTAGAAATACGTGCACTCGATGTCTTGTTTGTATTAAGAAACACAGAATATCCTCTATTATTCCAAATGCGTTTTTCCATGCCAATCCATCCCTGATGAATCTACATTACTCTTCTGAAGTTTCAAAGACAATTTTCTTAATGGATCCATTCAATAAATTCTGAGAAGTGTCTTGGTGACATGGCTCATCAAACTTTGCGATTCACTCTCCACTGTTTCAGTGTTTATGTGAGCGATGAAGATAGATCTGCTTACTTCCTATTGAAAGGTACCACTATCATAAAGTTCATTCTTGACACTAGAGAGCATCTCTACGCCAAATTCCTCTTGCAACACAAGCAACCCTATTTCTATTTCTCCTGGTCCTGGGGCTATACTTCTTGTCCATTTTTGAAGTGCTTGAATTGCTTCTGAGGCTAGAATTGTCGGTCCCTCAGTTGATACTATGATTGTTGGCTTCCCATATCTTTCTAAGTTAAACAGTTCTTCCATGCACTTACTTCACTTTTCCGGGCACTTTCCTTTTCCATGTTGATTCCATCATCATTTCCTTATTCTCTGGACTGATGGCGTCGGTTTTCTCCGATGATTTCAATCTTTCACATTCTCGATTTGACCCTTCGTTTTTAACTTCTTTACACTCCTGTTTTACTCTTTTGTTCAATTAGACGTACTTTTGCACGCTATTTTCTTTCTTTGCTGGTTTCCTCTCTTCCACCATAATCTATCTTTCTCCTTTCATTCATCTTCTTTTCTCATAAATCTTCTCGAAAGCATGATCTCTGTTGATGTCTCTACTATGATGTCTCTCATGATGTTTCTCTTGTTTCCCACTTTCGCAAAATATTTCCTTTTCAGATCGTTCTCCAATTGTTCATAATCTAATTTTGGATCTTGTGTTGACTTCCTTATGTTTTTGGAATTTTACAAATAATGTGACTGCAATGTGACTACAATTTTACAAACAATGTGACTACAATGAAGCTGAGGTAGCTGTCGTTTCGATTCTGGATATTTGCATGCCCTAGTGATGGTATTTCTGAACCTGGAATTGATTGTCATGTAGTGTATCTTGTTTAGGCAGTGTAACCACCTGGAGTTTTCCTGGAATATTCGTGGGTGATTTTCAAATCACGTATCTACTGTTACTAATCCAAATTTAAGAGACAATTGAACAAGCAACAACTTTTGATTAAGCAGCTTTTCGCCGCTTCTCTTGGATACTCTCGCCAGTTGCTCTAAGTCCGAAAAGCACCGCAGTACAATGATACTATATATACATACAGACAGGATCCAAATCTGCAATATGCGGACGTACAAGAGAGCATAACATGAAGTTAGGCGCGGGAAAACATTGACAATTTAATGAATTCTTTTGCCTACACAAGCTGGGTTGAAAACGTGAAATGTAAACAGACACTAACATAGCAAGATAAGTTTTATAACTCACCCTACTTAATGTCATAAAATTTCCCTAATCGTATCTCTCGCGACATTCAAAATTATCCACAAGCTAAAGTTCAATTGCAGATGGTCCGGTTGTTACTGTCTGTGGTCCTCTCGTTACAGTTGCTTTTGCAGGCTGACTTCTAGGAGGTAGTGATTTTCCTCTCGCATCAACTTAGGTACGTAAACCTTGATCCTTTCCCTGAGCATTTGAAGCATTACCTATTCTTACTACTTACTTATTCCTGTGGACCATTGCGCCATTTCTCGTCATGCGTTTCTTGTTTCTAATCCATGGGGTCCTCCTATGTTTTCATCTTTATCTTTTCCAGTCTTCGCAGTCATATCCCCCATTATGACAACAAGCTTCCCTTTTACTCTATTTATCTTGATTCTGAGATTCTGTTTAACCGTGATTACAAGGCAATATTACAACAGTAGATCTTCGTTGCCTTTCGCTGGGTGAATTAAAGAAATTGCTATTTATCTTCCCTTATGTTCCTCTGCCTACTGTTATCCATTGACTTAAGAGGTCGTAGCTTATCAACCCTGGTCACCGTTGACTCATGCTTTATGAATTGAGTTCTTCCGCTGATTCAGTCGTTGGCCTTCAGACGCATTCCTGACCAGGGAACCGCAATACACTGTGCAGCACTAGGTGCCTGCTTGAACTTAGCCACCGCTCTTGCAATACCTACCTCATTAATATGGACCCACAACCAAGATTTAGACGTGTAGAGTAGATCAGGTGTCTCTGTTTACCAATAACCGGTTAACTTTCCTCTATAAAACTAGAGAGGAAATCCTGTATGATAAACTAAAAACACTATGTGTCAATTACATGACCTGTCTCAAAAACGATAGAGGAAAACAAACAGGAGAGGAAGACCATCGCCAAGATGTTCTAAACTCTGACATTATCAGTCCTTGATAGTCTCAATAACGTTCTGTCAGTAATTTAAACTTATGATTATTAAAACCAGTGTCTCAATACAAGTCAATTAAACCCTGGTAAAACTTAAGTGACGCAGTATAATTTAGAGTGCGACTGAAAAGAACGAGATAACGTCACGAAAATCTATATTTTCACCAATTTCACACAGCGAATTTTTTTTTCTAAGGACTGCAATAATTTTTCACGGGTTGACACCTAAAGTGTCACTGTCCCACCAAAAGTACTGAGTATTCAGTTGTGAATCTGGCAAAAGTCTTTGTAAATTTTTATCTTTTCCAAGTATCAAATATTACTTTACATGAAAGACATTCAATAAGGAATTGTATAGCATAACAAGGATAAGTGAATATTTGAAAGTGGGTGAGAAGTAAGGCTGGTTTAACTCAGTGCAGACTAAGGTCCCTTTATAAAACATGTCTTATAAAGATGTGTTACAGATGGACCTGGGGCTTGTGGGCTTGACTGGTAGTGGTAGTACCCTTGTTTAACCAGTCTTTCGCATGTTCCCATTGATGGAGCATATATGGGATCACCGGTCCTCATCAGTCTTCCCAAGTCTCTTACTTATGGCTCCAAGTAGCCGGTGTGCACGCCGGCGACCATACCCCTGGACCTCCACTCGACAATGGCGCTAAACTGAGTGAGGGGAGGTGGGCAGCTTCTTACTCATCGTGCTGCGGGGATGCTTACTCCTAGTACATGAAGACTGGAACGACGTAGAAAGCAGAAGAACCAGACCTGGTCAACGGTTCCAAAGGCGGACCCAGCAACTTCATCATGGTAGCATTCCCAAAAGGGTAGATGGGACTCTCAACGTCATGGCAACTCATCTCGGACAAGGTAACTCCGAAATTTAACCTGAGACCAGTTTTCCTGCCACCCTGTGGCTAACCTAGCACCGGTAGATTGGGACGTCTGGTGGAGAGGGTGGGGTCTTGAGTCTTGTTCTGCACACGCAACATGTATCTAAACCCCGTCAGCAACACAAGCCCTGCAGCGCTGGAGACGTAGTGATGGAGACAGGCAGAAGATGCCACTGGAAATTTCTAGCCACAACTCTGCATTTCAGGCGGTTTAAGGATGATGGTCGTGCGGCTAAAAATTTGGGATAATGTAGCTGTCCGTACGCTCCTCGAACGACAGAGCAGGCCTTTTAAGGAACAGCACTGCTATCCTCAATCAGGGGAATGGACAAAAAAGGAGCCCTAAACATTGCATATCCCGCATCATCCCTGCTGGGTGGCCGCGCCTAGATGGACATCCAACTCCGCTGTAGGAAAAAAAGGAATGACTTTTGACTCATGGAATGTTAGAACACAACTCGACTATGACCAAAGGGAAGAAAGGCGAACAGCAATAATAATACGCACACTTCGCGAGTACCGCATAGACATAGCTGCCCTGAGTGAAACCAGGTTCTCCGAGGAAGTCAGGTTAGGGGGAAAAGGAGCAGGCTACACTTTCTTTCGGAAAAGCAATCCCAAAGATCCGCCCCACGTACCTCGGGTGTAGGATTCGCCATGCGTATGTCCTGGCACGAGACCTAGACTCACTCCCAAGAGGGATCACAGACAGGCTCATGGTTCTCCGACTTAGGTTAAATTACCATCATCAGTCCGTGTGCTCCTACGATGGCACATGCAGATGAAATTAAAGATGCCTACTACGAGGACTGGGATAGAGTCATATTCGAATCACCAAAGAAGGACAAACTGATTCTGTTGGGTGACTGAGCACAGACTATGCCCAATGTACTTGGAAGACATAGCCTGGGAAAGTGCAACTCCAACGGTGAGCTTCTTCTCTCCAAGTGTGCCGCACACAATCTGCACATCACGAATTCAGCGTTACAGCAAAAGGACAAGTACAAGGCTACGTGGATGTACCCTAGTTCGAAGCACTGGCACCTACTAAACTTCATCATCGTACGCCAGCGTGACAGATGTGATGTAAGCATAACCTAAGCGATGAAAGAAAGTGGCTGGCTTTCTAATCACAATGGTGGTGAGAAGTGTGATGAAGCTTCATGTCGCACCACCTGAAACACCTGAAAGAAGGCAACAACAAACCGGTGCGAGGAAGCCGAATGTGAAAAAGCTCAACCGTGTGGAGATAGCGACTGACTTAAGTGAGAAGCTGCAGTCGAAGTTCAGGTTAGCCCCTGAAGTTGATGATTGCCTAGGCCTCGAGGGGCTGTGGAGTGACTTTCGCAACACTACACTCAACGCTGCCACCGAAGTACTAGGTCTTGTGTGGCGGAAGCATCAAGACTGGTTTGACGAGGGGGATGCTGAAATTGAAGAGCCTCGAGTGCAGACAGGAGCCCAAACACGTCTGAGGGACATAAAGAAGAAGTGGGTTGTGGTCAAAGCTACCGAACTTCAGGATGCTCCGGACAGTCACAACATAAACGTTCTGTTCAGCGGATTGAAGGTGGTGTATGGCCCTCGGGCAAACGACTCATCTCCGATTATGTCAGCGGATAATGCAACACTACTGACTGATAAAGACGAAATTCTTGCCAGTTGGGCCGAACACTTCAAGTCACTTCTCAATAAGCAGTCGGATATCAGCGACGATGCTTTGCGCGAGATGCCTAAGATGCCTAAGAGCATCTTAATGAAGTATCGTGCAATGCAGAAAATCTTCAAAGAAATTAAGCAGCTCGCGGTTGGCAAAGTACCAGGTCCTGATGGAATACTATTGGACGAGCACACAGGGTCTCTCCACTTACCAAAATGTTTGTCGCATGGTTGGTGCATTTTGGAAGAAGGGAGAAGTGCCACATGACTTGAAAGATGCATCAATTATTCATCCCTACAAGCGCAAGGGCAGCCGTGCAAAATGTGACAACAAACGTGGGATATCCCTACTCTCAATTGCTGGAAAGATCCTGGCAAGAGTCATCTTAAACCGACTCACCACCGAAGTGACTGAGAAGGTGTACCCAGGATCACAGTGCAACTCTTGTGTGGGACGCAGCACAGCCGACATGATCTTTGCATTCAGGCAACTACAGGAGAAATGCATTGAACAGCAACAACGTCTCTATTCTGTCTTCGTGGACCTCACTAGGGCGTTTGACACTGTTAGCAGAGAAGGGCTCTGGAACCTGCTTTAGAAGGTTAGATACCCAGATAAACTGATTGCAATCATCAAATCATTTAACGATGGCATGAAGGGTAGGGTTTACGATAATGACAACTACTCAGCACCGTTTGGAATAAACAATGGCGCAAAACAAGGATGCGTACTTGCTCCTACGCTGTTTGGTATTGTGTTTGCACTCATGCTGCAATACGCATTCCGCGAGCTGGACGGCGGCTTATGCCTCCAAGTAAGATCTGACGGCGGTTTCTCTACATAATCGACGGCACAAAATTTGCATCGGTGAAGCAGTTCTGTTATCTTGGCAGTGCAATGGCTTACAACAGCAGCCTCGACAACTAAATTGCATTGCCAGAGCAAGTGTCGCCTTCGGCCGGCTGGCAGGTAGACTGTGGAGCAGTCATGATGTAAAGTTAACACGAAGATAAGCCCGTATAAGTCAGCTGTGCTGTCCTCCCTGCTGCGAAACGTGAAGCTTTAGAAAACACACATACGCCAACTGGAAGGGTTTCGCATGGGATGTCTACGTATGCCTATATGTGGCATTTGTTGGCAAGATCGGGTTCCAAACACTAACGTCCTTGAGATGTGTAACATTTCTAGTATCGAGACACAGCTTTTGAAATCACAGCTTCGCTGAGCTGGGAATGTGATCCGAATGGATGATAGTAGTATTCCGAAAGCGTTGTTCTACGGCCTGCTGAAAGAGGGCAGTCCTCGTATTGGAAGATCCCACATACGCCACAAAGACAGCTGTAAGTGCAACCTCAAGAGCTGCATGATCGACCTGTCCATGTGGGAAGCAGAGGCTACCAATCGCACTCTGGTGCGTGGCAAGTGCTACAGAGCGGCAAAATAGTTTCAAGAGAAGTGCTGATGCCAAGCAGAGACGAGCCAATAGAAAATCCCGAACATCAATGACCGACCCCTGTGTGAAGCATCTGCAGCAAGACATGCCTGTCCCAGATCGGCCTTCAGTCACACCTGAGAGCTAACACGCCCAGAGACGCCCGTTCATCGAATCGATGAGAGGCTCCATCATAAAGGGACAATGATCCAGACTGGGTTATTTTGAGATACCCAGGACGTGGTGATGGCTGGAGAAGGTGCTACAGGGCCTGTTGCTAACTAAAGACTCTGCAAATATTTGTTACTTGGGTACTTAATAGGTAGGTTTATTTATCTTTTAGCTAAAAGAAGCCAAGTTTATTTTTGAATTTGGAGGTTATGACGTTATATAACAGCTGGAAGTTGACATGTACCTTAACACCGTTCGAAAATACATTTTTGGAATAACAATTTCTAGCAAAACAAGAATAAGCTTCCTTTTTAAAGTTTAATAAATTATATACATTAAATAGAGTGCTCGAAGCTATTCTATATACAATTTACCTGACTTCCTCTCCCCCTCTCCGAAAAAAAATAACCGCAGGTTTTTTCTAAGTGCTTTTATCGCCAGACATTTTGTGGAGATTCTGTGTTACTCTTCGTAGTGGGTAAATTTGTCATCATCATTATCATCATCATCATCATCATCATCATCATCATCATCATCATTTTGTGGAATTTTTTCCATGTAGAAAAACAAAGATGGAACTTACACAAGACTACTACGACATGCTATAAATGTATGTTGGACGGACCATAAGCCTAAAAAAGACCTATACGGTAATCTCTCAAAAATATCAGAAGCAATCGAAGCGAGAGGAGTGCGTGCAGCCGTCCATCTGTCCCGAAGCACCGAACCGGCTTCAACTGTGGTGCTCTCGGACACTTAACATGGAGAACAAAGGCGAGGGACACTAGTAGCAACTTTTCCCACTACCCTGCTTACAATCGCTCTGACTGAATCACTAGACGAGCTCAAACGAGTCATGCTGGAAAGGGAAGAATGGAGGAGACTAGTAAAGAACCGAGGACCTCCCGATCGATGGTGATGATATCAGCTTCGAACCAATAAGTCTCGGTTGAGTCACTCTTTGGCCTACGATGCGTGGTCCACACGTGGCAGCCTTGATACTAGTTTTCGTATACATTCTCATTCTTTTGCCTTTCATTGTTGTTTTCATTTTTCCTAAATGTGTTACTCCTCTTTACCAAGGCAAGACCACAATACCTGCTCTTCCAGCCGAAGCGAAGCCTTAATTATACTTGGGGCTTGCTTGCTTTTACTGTAAAGTGCAAAAATTCATGATAGTCATTTAGTATGGGAAACATCCTTAAAAAGTAGTGCAATGTATTCATGTTCGATAATTGTTTACTGACAGTACTTTTGTCCAAGCCTCTCTTTGGGTTCGGATTTACTTGGTTCATACGAATTACTCTCTCCTAAACATCGTCACAGCAAAAATCATCAAGCACATCGAGCACATCAAGCACATCAAGCGAAAATGGAAGGCACGCGACGCTTGACATGTTAGCAGATTCTCTTATCAATGGCAGAGAACGACACCCTGTAAATAAGGCTAGTGGTGGTTACCATAAATGGAACACTTACACAAGTTCTCTGATTGGGTGACCTTTTAATCATAGCCAAAGTAACCTAGATGGAATGTAAAATAATACAAACATACGTCCTCCCAAACGTTGCAAAATAAACCCGAAAAGTATGATAGATAAAACCAACAACATCGATTCCCAACAGACTACAGTAATAACAAGTCGAACCATCAAAAAATTTCATCGAGCTCCAGGTTGGCGAACCTGTTGTTGCCACCGCTGAAATCCATAAGTCATAATAATTATCCTCTATTAAGTTATTATAAGAAATTGAATTTTAGACTCGTATTGGAAACGAAGCTAGTGTCACTAGGTTAGCAGAACCTTGTCACACAACTTAGAAGGATGCCGACAAAAGCGACCCATCTGTTTTTTGCTTATTCCATTACATCACACTCATTTTCATTGACACTAACCTAGTTACAGTTGCTACTACTGGTTCTTTTCACTGATTCGATCCTTGTTATGTTGATTGAAAGTAAATTTGCTGTTTCCTAAGTTTAGCATGTCTTATTTAGGTTTGCAAAGCAACGCTTCGATGGTTTACTTGATCTTTGATTAATTAAATAAACCACAGCGGTAAATCATATTTAAAAAGCTGAGACTTAAATTGAAAGCAATGGAAATCTACTGTAAATTTCTACCACATTCTTTCCTAACTTGATATTAAATCCATTTTCCTTGAATCAGAAAAATTGTGTCATGCTGATTTATGGTTTTAGAGGTTTGCCTAAACTTCAAGAACGCAATCAGGCTGATTTCAGATGATGGAGACAGCCACTAAGAACAGGTACTCTCGCCGGGTTAATTTAGATAAAGCCATAAACCTGAGGCCATACATTGTAGATGAAGGATACGTCAAATAATGATGGCAATTCGATTTGTAAACGCCACTACTTGTCCTTTAAGTTTCTTTTAAAGCAAAGTATATTTTGTCAAAATTCCAAAGTAACCGTTATAATTGATGTCATCACATATTACGTATTTTTTTGCTTCCATGAGGAAACAGTTGATGTGAAAAACAATTTTCAGAACTACTTCACACAAGGTCAATATCAGATAAATTCATAAAAACTCCTTATAT
The DNA here is from genome assembly GCA_010016065.2 of Carybdea cf. marsupialis auct. non (Linnaeus, 1758). Taxonomy (NCBI): domain Eukaryota; kingdom Metazoa; phylum Cnidaria; class Cubozoa; order Carybdeida; family Carybdeidae; genus Carybdea; species Carybdea cf. marsupialis auct. non (Linnaeus, 1758). The sequence continues at coordinate 9,182 of JAAAKL020000263.1, forward strand.
TCCATGAACCCTCTGCTCTGGAGAGGGGGGCTTTTGGAGCATCCTTATGAAGTTTTGTAATGATATGTCCAAAATCCTTAACTTTGGAGTACAGTCATTTCTGTGCTTTAATACTAAAATAGAGGGGAAAGTTGGATATCGAAGCTGTAGTTCGTTAGATATGGACTTTCTTGTCTTCCATGGTCATTTGTCAACACTAATCACACTGGTCAACACTCGACCTGGCAAAATGTCTTTTTCAATTTTACTTTCAGATTAAGCTGTTTTCTTAAAGTAAACTTTTAAAAATTAATTTTTCCTGTATAAAGTACATTACAAAAAAGGAATTATAAAAGCAGTATTGGTTCTAATTTTAAGAAACCTTGATCTGGGTGGGGAATTTCTCTTTGGTCGAATTTCAGACTACACTACAACTTTTGAGACGCAACTTTTGAGCATATCTGAAAAAAATCTAGATACCACTAGTTGAAAGTTGAAAGTAAACGATAAAATGTTTCAAGTACCTACTTAATAGTGTTTACTACCAAAACGCAAAATAAGCTTAAATTTTTAAATTTTTAAAATAATGAGCACAGAATTCAGTGGAAGGAACCATTTTTTTCGTAAATTACTTAATGGAACCTAATGATGTCTAAATGGCCTTGAAACTTTGGATAGTCATGGGAATCACTAATAACAGGTTGTCTTGAAGAATGGGACAGTTTCAACTTCAAAAAAAGTTTTTTAAAAATCTACAACTTGTATTCTATTATTTAGCTCTTAAAAACGTAAAGTGTTGTTTTATAGCATGGGAGTAAGGAAAAACCAAAATGTTCCTTCGATCTGTTTTATAAAGTCGACCTCTTCGAAGTGAAAGTGTTTGTTGCTTCACAAGCGGGCTGCCAGGTTCCTAGTAACTACCGTCCCCAGTAACTTTATGAACAGCACGTCAAGGTGTAAGATAAGGTATAGATTAGTGAGTAGGCTAGGAAATGTAGGACAGAGGATAGGGTAAGGAGTAAGGTCAGGGTTAGTTTAGGTTTAGAGCTAGGGTCATATTTTCTGCTAGGTTTCGTATTGCTATTACGCCTCATGAAACTCAACTCTCCCCAACTCACACCAATAAACACATTTGTAAAGAACCTGTAGATTTCTGCCTAATAAGACTAGAAAGAAACAATAAGAAATCGTTCGTCACACAACCTAGAAATTATGGTTACGTTCCTATTTTAAAGACACTTTCCCATGAAGTGTTTTTTCATATAATACATGTTCTTATTTCCATGTGCCAACACTTCTGCCAAGTTGTTAAAACCTCTCCTGTCATAGTCCTGTCACTTATTCGTTGGCTGCCGTAAACATGTCCTTAATTTATCATTTTTAAACAGCCGCGGTTCCAGAGAATGCAGTAGCCCTAAAGAAGAAGCTTTTGCAAGGCCTATGATGTCATGTCATGCTATTAAGACGAAATCGTGCAAGTAGAAGAAGAGGTGGGGGTATGAAGGTGCTGCATTCATCCGAGATAGTCTAGTTTACAGCTCCCGTTTCATGTATGAGATGAACATGGGCAGAAGCACAAATGCTTAAACCTTTTGTTTGAAGGCGGGATCCAATGAAAGGGTAGGACCCAATGAAAGGGTGGGACCCTAAGTCATGATACAGTTGTCGATTCCCTACAACTTTCACTGCTTGCGGGCTCTTTTATGCAGTAATACGGTTGATATGGTAAGTATTTAACAGTTATATTGTCGTTGTAAACAACAATAATGAATTGTTAAAGCGGATGTGTATAAGTCAACTTCATCCATCAATAACTGCTGTTTTCTGTCTTCAATAATTCTACTTCACAGTCAGAAGGATTTGCATTATAAAGATTTCCCAAAATATAGGACATCTTGTTTTAGGCTTACAATGAAAGACCTTGTTTTGTCGATTCAAAACAAGTACAAATGTGATGACGTTAGTTTTTAACAGATTTGCTCGATAAATCTCTCTTTCTTTGTTGCATATAGTAGTTGTTTGTCGTATAATCTGTTAGTAAGTAAACAATATTTGCATCTTTGTAACTGTTGTTTGTGATTATACTAACTTTTGCAAATAAGGATTTTGTTGTTTTGTTGTTCTCTGCCTTGGAAGCTAAACTTCTGCCGCCTCGAAACAGTGTGATGTCGTTTCATTGCTACTGCAACTTGTTAACAAGAAATAGAGGTTAAAGTGACTCTCAAAATTTGCATTCTCTTTCCGCGTGACTAATTAGAGGTTTAAGCTATGCAGTTATCATTGGGACGTTATCAGTCTCAAAATAATGAGAGTTTTGAAGAACAGAGATATTTAACATTGCTGGGAAATAAATCAGATAAATATAAAGACAATCGAACCCCACCCAACCTTTTAAAACTACGAGTTACTCTACAATGCTTGATGTATCATAGAGAAGGATTTTATGTGATAGGATTTCTTTGATGGATTTAATAGGAGCCCCACACTTTTAGTCCTGAAGTAGGTGCAACCTAAGTGTCGGAAAGCCAGACCTTTATTTATTTTGAGGATGAACCACAAGACACATATATGTGCAACCATAGATTGTAAAAAGGAATATAATTGTTGGTGTACCAAGGAGTGGTACGAAGTGGCTAAAAGTTACGAGTTGTGTCAAACTATTCATTTGATTTTTGATATAGCTTAAACTATAACAAGAACATATGAAAGTTCGTTCATTTGAAGAAGAGAAAACCGAGTTTTTAAACTTTTAATATGATGGATGATTCCATTGGCAAGGCGACCCGGGGGGGGGGGGGGGGGAGGGGCAACAAAATAGTTTTTTGACAATAGGAAATAAATTTCTGGAAATTGCAGTAATCGCTTTCAAGTTATTGTGTGTAGCAATTGTTCTTAAAACTTTTTAACTTGAAAATCCCCTAACTAGCATTAAGATGAACCATGGCCTCTTATAAAATTTCAATGAAGTAGCCACTTACATGAAAAGCTATTTGAGAGGAAAGGATTTGAAATAATGAGTTTGAAAAGATACTGATGAAGTATAAAAGTACGTCACCAAATGGATTCAAAGCTGTGACCCACGCGTTCGAAGCATGCGCTCTACCAATATAAGGTAGTCTCTTACTCATAAATATTTTTCCGTCATGGATATTGGAGAAAAGGTACACATTCAGCCTTGGTTTCAGGGAATACATGTACTCAAAAAGTTTGGTTGGTGGTGCAAAAGAATAAAACTGCGTAAGACACTCCTCAGAGTACAAAATCGTCAGAATTAAAATTGAGAAGAAAGCAATGAAACTTCAGGTAATTGCGTTTTAAAAGTAGCCAATCAGAACACCTACTGACAGATTGGTGTTTTTTGACCAATCAGTGTCTGCGGAATGGAATGGGTAACAGAAGAGGGCCAATGAAAAGGCAAATATATTTTGTCTACGAAGCAACGGTTTTCTTGCTTTGATGTGGACTGGTTTGAGAACAACCACGTAAAAAACAGATCTAGCTTTACCTATTATATGGAAGCGGTTATCCGTATACATCCGTATATCATTCCAATGCAATGAATGCACTAACTTTTATTCTTTCAAGAGCTCTTCAATGTTGTACTGCTCTTTTTATATCCATAGTATCTTCCTTACATGGTAAAAACCATGCCTAGCCTGCTCTAGGTCTTCATTAAGACTGTTATCATCGTGTAAACTGCTATCATCGTGTAAACTGCTATCATCGTGTAAACTGCTATCATCATGTAAACTGCTATCATCGTGTAGACCGCAATTTCACGTAGCAACACAACCATAAGTGGTTGTAAATGAGGTCAGCACTCTTAGAGTCAACTATGAAACCAGCATCAGGGTATGTATGCTGAAAAGTATGCATTCAAAACTTCAAAAGCTATCTTTCTAAGAAATAGAGACCCGGAAAAAGTCATCAATATCGCGATTCCTAAAACGATTGTCAGTTTTCGATGCGATGCAACAGAAGATTGGATAGTTTTCATTAAAATTAATGAGAGGATGGACACACACACATGACTAAAGGTTTTTCCACGGTGACATTTCTTGTTATCTAATTTTTTTCCAAAAATTTGTTCCTGCAACTCCAAACTTCCTATTTCCTATTATATCGAAAAGGTTCTTGCTTTACAATTCACGTGCTGCTGTGCCAGCAAGTTTCTAGGACATTCGTTGCAGAGATAGGAGAGAATAACACAAAATGTACTGGCTATTATACAAAATCGCAGTAAGGTATCAGAAATTTACATAGTCGTGTTTGAAAAGCTAACTATATATTCCCGAGAAGAATCTACACGAAAGTCAATATTTGATTCAAAGAACCGGCTTGTGCCTGCAAATATCAAAAGACTTCCTTCAGGGCATTAGGGAAAACGTGATCTTCATTTCACCTTTTCCTTCTGGAAACTGTATTTATCAAAGCTCAGAAGGCTGTCCCAGGTTTTTATCAGATAGAGTTCTGTTAACTAAAATCCTTCTCAGGCCCTTCAATAAGCCGTTCAATACAAACATTGAACAATTCTTCGCGCCAACAATGGATGACGATGACGACAACGTGGAGAACTTCTATCGTGATGGTGGGAAAGGGCTAGCTTAATGTAAATCAAACAAAGTGAAACTTCTAAAGCCGGGGTTGGGAACCAGAGATAAGAGTACGGTGATAACCAATACCTGATTCAAGATTCCACCGAGAACTCTATATACCTTGCTAATGATGTCTAAAGATCAAGCAAGAAAAAATTGACTAAATCATCATCAAGGTTCAGAAACGCCGCGACACAGTTAGGAACGTACCTGGGTGCTGATTACAACTCTGGTCATATCTTGGTGGTAGCGATGCTTTAAGGTGAAGCTAAGAAAGAAGGATTGAAAGAAAATTTTTATTTACAAAACCCGAAGATTTGATAACAAAAACAATGTCAAAAACGAAACTAAACAAGATCTCCAGTCAATTGACTACACTAAATACCCTCAAGAGGTGTAGGAGCAATATGAAGAGACACTTTGACACAGTCAGGTGAAAGTTGATTCCAGTAAAACTTAATGAAACACAACCTGGCTGTTCAGGAATGAATGTGGCATACTGGTGCTGAAAAATCCTGCAACAAAAGTGAAAGGAAATTTGTTTCTAGTACAAAAGAATGTCTGAGGAGTGTAAAAGAAGCTACAGCAAAGCTTTAAAAGAACATTGCGAGTGGATGTCTGAAGCCAAGAACTAGAGATTTGCTGATAGATGAGAATGAAATGATGGGGCGATGGAAGGAATACATTACAGAATTGGATTGGAATAAACATTTGTAATTAGGAAGCTGAACAAGTTCCATGATGAATTGTCAGGACCACAAATTACTGAAGATGAGATCAGACATGCTATCCGAAAACGTACTAACGTTAAAGGTTGTTGGCGCTAATTATTTGCCAATCGAACCGGTGAAACACTTACAAAAAGATGCTATTGACTTAAAGTACAACTTTCAAAATGGGGTGCAAGATAGGGGGAGCTCCAGGAGATCTTCTAAGATTGATCTTCATTGCAGTACCCAAGAAATTTTTTGACCAATAGAAAGCGAAAATATTAGAATGATCGCGCTGATGAGCCACACTGTCAAAATTCTTATTCAAAGCATCATATTATGCTTTAAAGTGATATAAACCCAGAGAGAGTATTTTAGATATGGATGCAGGCCAGATCGAAGGACAAGGAACGGCATTATCTTGTTGAAAATACTTGCGAAGATCAAGATCTCAATCTCCTTTTCGTAGATATTTATAAGCTTTCAAAAGAGTTTACCACAATAATCTGATGACGTTGTTGTGTGATGTTGATGTCTATGAATAATCCAGTCCCAATCTACCATCAGATGGGGGAAGTCTGGCACTACATCAACCTGAATGGCTGGATCAACTTTGAAAGTGAAGTTACACAAGGCTTCGTGCGATCAACAGACTTCTCCAACATTTGCAGCGAATATCTGCTGCCCTTCGATAACCTCCAAGGTGCAAGTGCTGCCTGAGTGGACATAACCAAGATCAGATATGTTGATGACACTGATAACACTTCTATTATACTCTTGAGAGCCTTAGACTATGAGGGAGGGAAACGAGAAATGGCTCCTACAAAGCATTCAAAAGATTCTGTGGACTGCTAGGCAAAGCAGTGAGGCTGTCATACAGGAAGCAGGAAGCTACACTAGGGAACTTCTCAGTACGGTAGAGAGTAGACAGACGAAATTTTAGTACATGCCATCAGGAAAGGCCAAATAAAACCTTTTGTCGTCATGGGCAAGATTCTGGGAAAAGATTACCAGGGGGAAAAGAACGAACCTCCTTGACAATTTTTGTATGATCACAAAAGTCAGGGGATTGAAACTTGCTTCTTAGAAGCACTTTTCTCAGACACTTGTTTGAAGTTGGCTTCAAATGTTGATTGGTAGCTAGCTGCCGTGAAGCCTTGTGTGACATACGTTTAGCGTCTCGTCAAAATCATCATTATTCACATCCTCTTCGTAATTTTATCTTGACGGTTGAGCTATCTCTTAAGGGACCCCATGGTGTCTGTAGCAAACGGAGACTATTTACATCCTGACATGTCATTGCTGGTAAAGTTTACGCGGTTGCTGATATCCTTTCTTATCAACATCAGTCAACCGAAGTAAGATTATTCCATTGTCAGATATCAGTCTCACCTGCGCAGACTGCAATCTAGCATTCATACACAACATAGAAAGATGCAAATATTAGCTTTTATAAGTTGACTTAACTGACTGATCTTGGACTCCTTTCATTCACCTCGTGTGTAAATGGTAGTTTAGAAGCAACTAGTAAATAAGCTACATGATTGTTTATCAATAAAAAAAGTCTTGACATAAATGAATAAAACACAAGAAACTGATAAATATGTATGGTAAACTTGATAACTGAGAAAACAAACTCAAGTCTCTGAAACATAAAATTTTACCGTTCTATATCACTTTTAAAGGTAGTCTCCCCTGTTAATTTCTTTAAAAAGATAATACTCTGCTTTTAAAAACTTACCAAATTTATTTCATGCACTTCAGTATACCCCATGACATTTCGGTACGGAATATTCCATTCTTTTGTTTTTAGCTTAAAATATTCTTAAATTGCACGTATATAAGCTTAATAATATGTTAGCACCCTGAGACCATTAGAAATTCAAGGGAAGTAAAGCACACTGCATTTATACAGCGCCATTACTGTACTAGGGGCATTCAAAGGCGCTTTTAGCCAACATTTACCCTATAGCTTAGGCCAGCCGTTAATGATTTTTCTGTCTCTCTCGCTTGAAAGAGTAAACACACAACAGCCGCATACATGTCACTTCAGTGCTCTTTTGTAATCATAGCCGTGTTAAAATTTTACACATTGGTACGGTGAGCACAATAGAGTTCATATCTTGCTTAAGGATTCCAGGGAGCTTGAATAACGAAGGTGTACGTTGCACATGCCATGCTGCACGTGCCACGCCGCATATGCCACGCCACACATGCCACTCGAAAAGGTTCTTTCTAACAGAAGTAGCAAATGCCACGTCAAGCGCATTAACTTTCACTGCTGAGTACAACAATGTCTTCGTCGGATAACGAGGACTCAAGTCACTACTTTAAACTTCAGGGAAAAAAAAGATAATGTTGAATTTCACTGCACTTGTGTCGTCTCCAACTGCGGTCCAGGAAAGTTCCATCTCTTTTACTCTACCAGAAGTGAAACCTTTTATGACTTAGCTACCACAGATCCCTGGATGTTGAAGAACTACTCATCTTTCTAATGCAAGAAGTATTTTCCCTGCATGTCATTTTTAATTAGAGTACCCAAACGTCCCTACTATCGTTGCATCATTCTACTATCATTCACCAAATTCAGTCAATTAAAGTAGGTGCCAACGTTATAGACAACAGAACTTCGTTCGTGTATTACCCAAAGTCGTCAGGGCTAAACTCAAAAGAAATGCATTGGGTGAGAATATCAACAAATATATTCGTTGTTCTGTCTTTAGCCAAGATCATTATACTAAAACTTTTCTTTGATTTAACATTATTATCAGATACTATGATTGATTCCAGCCAAATAGACCTTAAGTAAGGATGCCACATGACATGGTTTGTAAAACTGGTCCGATCCCCGAACGGCATGCAGCTAGCGTATAGCTTGGTACGCCTCTTTGGAGTGTCATATGTTAGTATCGGTTCGTTTCCAAGCGGCATGCCACTTAGCATGGCACTTGCAACGGGTTAATTGAAGTGTAAGCTCCGTCGCAGAGGAACCGAGACGCGAACTTCTGAATTTCGTAACACTTGAATTACGAGGCAGCTGTCCTAACCACCCGAGCACGTCTTTCATCACAAAAGATATGATCGATATTGCCAAATCACTTCGCTGATGTCAACATCTGACAGCAGATAATAATGTAGTACAAACAAAAGTGCTGCACTAACGTTTTGTATACATATATAGAAAGGGCGACCTTTCGACCTCCTTTTATGATCCTTACTTTTAATTAAGCTGATAATGAGGTGAAACATCCAGCACTAATAGTTCAGTAAATTTAGAACATATTTTCTGAAGAGAGAATTTGAAATGGTAACTTTGCACAGGTACTAGAGAAGTAGCATGTACGCAATGAGATTCAAACTTGATCCAACTTTCAATGGGCAATGGAAGAACTGCTGTCCGGCCCATCCTGCTATCCACAGGCCATGGAAAGTTGCAAAGTGTTTTTGAGAAGAGAACATTGGAACTGATGAGTTTGAATAGACACTAGAAAAATAAACAGTTCGAATCCTGTTGGTGAATGAAATGAAAATATAAACTCATGTTAACTAGCCACAAGCTATATTTTTACAGTGTCATAAATATCTTTTGGACTACTTGCATTCTTTCATGATCCACAAACAAATCTTCTTTATTTAATGATGCTTTTATGACGATAAACATGTGGGTACAAGAGCTCGAAAATAATGACCAAATGCAAGAAACTGAACATCGATTCCCAAAACACTTTCATTAACATACAGAGAACATATCTAGCACTTCAACGAAAGCATTCTCATTGGTCATAAGAAACTGTTCTCTAGAATTGATAGCATAAGTGGTTGCCGCCAAAACACCTCCGTGACTGTAACTATCACTGAAGTCTGTATCGCAGGTTTTCATTGCAATGGTGATCTTTGTAAAGTACTTTAGTGTTATGGTGTTTTTCATATTTACATTGTGTAAGTCTTTCCAAGATTAAGCAATATCTGTGACTAGCTCACTGAAATGATTCCAGTTTCAAATTAAATCTCAGAGAATTTTTGAGTTGATCGTCGCTGTTGCAGTTGAGGATGATTTTTGTTTTAAGGAGAAAGGGGATTTCAACAAAATCAGGAACTATAGTTCTAAATAAACATCAATGCAAAACCTATTACTTTAGCAACATTTTGTGCTATTTGAAGACTTCTTTAGGTGCACCTTGGCGAAGCAAATTCAGGCACCTTGAGCAACTGAACACGAACAGTATTTGTTAGAAATTCTCACGCTAGGATGATGACAGCGTATTAATACATGGCTCTGAAGCACGGACTATACCAAAGGTCTCCAAAGACACCTAAATGATGCATACACCCGCATTTTTACTAGAATTCAAAATATCTCATAGAGATAACACAGACTTGCTGGTCTTAACGCTGCAGATTATGTATTGGTGCTTGCTCTTCCGTCAGATAACCCATTGACTGAAAATCACTTGTTTATATACAAGTACTAAAACCTTTCAAAAGCTACGCGAAATTTATGTCATCCATGTCAAATCCTTTAGAGTATGGAACAATTTCCAGTGCTATCTGAATATTACATCAAAAGGAAAAGCAGACAACTATGACATATGCTGCCTGTAGTCTATGTTAAAATGTTGTGATTTGTTGATATGTGTGACATGCACATATGGAAGACATATCTACAATTTCGTCTCCCCCACGGTGATAAACAATTCGTATAATCAGCAACAATCAAGTACATGAAAGTTTGAGTAGGATCTATGCTTCTTTTAATTCCATTAGATAGGACGGAAATACTTGCAATTTTTACGTGCCTTATTCCCCGGGTTTTGTGCGCTGCGCCTATAATAAGGACAATCGACTAGAACTGTTCAGAATATAGGCGACGCGCCTGTAGAATTTTACTTAGAGGCAGTATGTCACTATCTTTGAAATATTGGGGGAACATTTTTCAAGGTGGATTTATGTTACGTAGCGGTGGCCGAATTGGTGTGGAGGTGAAAGGAGGGCTTGAGAATAGCAGAAAAAGGCGAGTGGAAGTGCCATGTACAGACAACGTAAAAGAAGATCAACATAACTTAATCAAAAGCGACTTCATAATTGACTATGTCAATACTTGATATAGCATTTCATGATAATAAAATATTGTTTCCTTCTATCTCATCAGGTAGTTTTACCTTATAATCAAATTATTTATATTTATGATTATTAAAAAACGTTGCGTTTTCTTAATGCTGCTTCGTATCACTAGAAATACATACAAAAAATTAGATAAACAAACATATTTAATTGGGAGCGAAATCTTTACGCAGAAGTCTTAAGGCCTCTCATCTCACCTCTCATCCGCATTTCCCCTTCGAATTCGAAGTTTAATGTGCTATTGAAAAGTTTCATTTAACTATCACAATGCAGCGTGGAATATCTTAACCAACTTTATGGTGACATAGAAATGAATTGAGACAAATAAACTACACAGATGTAGGTTTCCCAATAGCAGATTTCGTGCACTTGATGAGTAAGGAAAGGAAAGGAGGAAAGAGAGAGTACATTATCATGGATCAGTAAAACATTATCATGGCGATAAGTACTTAATAAACGTCTGGGTTTCTCTATTTTGAATATTCACCAAGAAATCTGTACACATGGAGAGGGCCAGGAAACGAGTGCTGTTACCAGATTGACTATGAGATGGTAACCAAATGTTCTGGCAACAGTATCACAAACATTCGTACACATCTTGCTTCGAAAGTAGGAAAAGACCACTATCTTCTTGTGGCAAAGGTAAAGTTCAAATTAAGGACACCAAAGGAAATATGAAGCAACTCAACTTGAATTGAATGCACTAAAAATTTATGAGATGAGAGACAGGTTCCGTGTGGTAGTAAAAAAACAGGTATCTTGAATTTGTGACGTGTAAGCTGTTCAACAGGACAATAAAGGGAATTTAAGACACAATTTGTACTGTTTCTAAGGATGCCGAACCATAGAAGCTAAAGAAACGAAGAAATTGAGTGGATGTCCAAAGCAATCCTTATGCTAATGGTAGGGAGAAAATCAAGTGAGAACAATAACAATGAGGAATACCGTTGCTTAGACAACGAAATGAAGTAAAGATGTTAAGACGCAATTGAGCAATGATACGGTCAGTTGTGTGATCAGACTTAAGATACAGAGAAAAAAGTACTTTGCATGTGAAAGTACTTGGGGTGACTGATAGGAAGCATAAAGTATGAACAGGGAGTGGATATATGGTGCATCCTACTTTAGAATAAACAAGATTGCAAGTGTATACAAGGGCAAGTCTGATGATGCTGAGAGATCAAAGGATTTTTGATAATGTAGATGGAAGAATATAGTCACTGAAGGAGCCAAAATGAATATGACATGTTGAAAGGCATTGATGAGATAGCGAGTGAAAATCTTAACCATTTGGATGCGAATGTAACTAACATTATACTTAATTTAATGAGACGTATTATGAAACCGAGAAGTTGCCAAATGATGTGAAATCTTTGTAAGGCTTTCCAAGAAACCTAAAGCTATAGAATGCAGTCACTACATGACTTTCGCATTATTGTGTTGCACTATGAAGCTCTTGATGGATATTGCTATGAGATCATCATTGAAACAAAGACACAAAATTTTTAAGTATGGTTTCCTATTGGAAATGAAAACTGGGAAAGGAATCTCTAATCTACATTAGCTCTTTCGCAAGTAACTTGGTGTCAGCCTTGGTATTTTGGTTGGTTTATGAAGATTTTGAAGCCAGAAAGTATTTGGCAATGTGTCCATTAGAAACGTATCAAAGAACTGCGCAATAGACAGAAGGGCTGAAAAAACGTCCGCATTATTCAAAGTTTGTATTGGAAACATCCACTGATGAAACTGACATCAAGGATGTGAGATAGGGATGAATCATATTACTGAAACATTTTGATCTGTATACCGAAGAGGTTATGGGCCTTATCAAACACTTAGAAGGATAGTTGGTGTGAACATGAAAAACTCAAACCTATCAGAATTACAGTTTTCCTTACAGTTGCGTATTTGGGGAAGGGGGGTGATTCAACCCCCTTCTATAAAATGCGCACAAATGGTCAAACATGGATAAAGCTCCCCAAGCTTATAGTCTGAAATAGATCTATTCTTCGAAAAGGAACATATTACTTGTGATATCACAATTCAACTAACATCAGCACTTTTTATCAATTGTCGGCATTTTTAGATAAAAATACGGCAATGGGTAGCTTATTTTGATTCTAAAAGGTTCTTCTTAATGAATATCTACCATAAACTCAAGGAAGATGCATATTGTAAGGATGACAGCCATGCCCATGTTTTATCATGTTGTTGTCATATCTTATCATATTATTATTATTGTTGTATTCATCATATTTATTTACGTTTCAATGACAGCACGGCAACTTCCATCACACCTTCCATCACCATAAAGGGCTACTACTATTTCGCGGGTATTTAGCCATTGCAAATTACGCCATTAACTGCCGCTTGGAAGTCATTTACAGATCATATATTCATTATTTAAGCATTTTGTATCCAAAAATTTTGCAATTTTGGAAATTTATTCATCTGAGTTGTACATATAGGCGTAATACGGAGCAAAAAAAACTTATTGCACAAGGGACAAGTAAAAGTGGAGAAGTTGATTGAAAAACAAATCATCAAACTCGTTGGCTATACTTAAATATGCATGTTGAAGGCAACTGGTGCCGATGGCGTCACAGTAGGACCTGGGTGTCACAGAAATTTATCAGAAAATTCCCGAATTTTTACAGAAACATTGTGGAATTTGGGGAAAATTGCTATTTGTAATTGTCAGGACTAGACGAATTCACCCTTTCTCCTCTCCACCTGAATAAATAGTGTTAAATTATTCAGATGATGGTGCAGCAATAGGAAACAGTGAGGCAAACTAAAGGGGATAGTTTATGGAGGCAAGTAAAACAGCAATTCCATTTCCTCGTTTTGTTGATAGAGGACAATGGGCATTGAGCAAATGGGGAGTATTGGAATAGCTGAGACTACTGTTATCAATTTGAAGGATTCACAAATGAACAGGATGGTAGGTCTGAGTACCAAAAGAGACTCTACAAGTCCTCTATGAAGCCAACACTTCTATATGCTGCTGAAAAACTGGACTTATAGGCTTCAACAAAGAACTAGTCAACATCCCAATTACCTTACATACCGCACAACAAGTCGATAGATCTATGTAGCAGCCAGAGGACCAGAGATATGAATCCCCAGAACTATTTAGAGTCAGAAGTGTCGATACTAGAGACACCTCGTCAGGGCTGGGATTATGCGAAGCAAAGAGGCTAATAAAAGGCCCGTGTAGACGGATAAGTGGAATATAGGCATCAGACGTGTGTAAGTGGACAGGCATGGGACCTGTGACCACCACTAACACAGCCCTGGGTAGAACAAAGGAATAACAGCTTGTAGGGTTTCTAAAGTCCCCGTGCATGCTGGGTAGCTTGCTACTAACCGTGTTGCATGCTTTCTATTCTTGGTTGTAAATCAATTATTCTCTCCTTTCTGTATACCCCAGCTGCTTTCTACTTATATAATTTCCTGGTTGCTTTTCTTCGGATGATATGCAATAGTTTTTAAAAACTGGATGACTGCATGTTCGGGGTTGTGATTTCTGAAAGAACAGCGGCTTCCAGTTTTCTTCTGCCATAATAAAATGCGTTAGCTATACACTATCGACATCTTTTGTCCACCACTGCTGGCTTCCAGCCAATGTCTGCCTTTTCGATCATCTGGAAATGAAGTGGTGATCGGTCACCTATTACAGTCGGGTTAAGTCAATCAAACAGTGCACTCTCTCGCAAAAGCTGAACTAGCAGGTAACCTTTTCTAGATTTCAAAACTGAAATTGTCTTCTATGGTCGTCGTCGCTATTTCTAAAAACAGTCGTTCCTGATTCACAGTGGAGACTCTCAGACCCACTCTGTTTCAAAATTGTACACTTACATTATTTCAAACAAAAAGCGAAAGTAGCTGCTGCGTATTCATGAGCTTCAACATTAAAAATTTTTATTGTAAATGTTGAGAAAGAAATTCATCTGTACGTGGGCGTATCGGTATTTGCTCCCACTTTCTTTAGATAAGGTTGGAACAGTGTGTATCATATAGTTGAAATCAAATGAAAACAATTCCAGCTCTTTAACCTTGGCGACGCTTTTGCTATCCGAACTAATGGAAATGGCTTCTTGTACTATGTTTTAAAAGATCTCTCTAGTTTCTTCATGATCGCCAGTGTTGAAGGAACAACAGTATCAGACAGGCAAGTAGGGTCAAAGAAAGAGTTCACCTCAGACTGCTTTGCTTCAATACTTTCAGACATACAGCATTCGTAGAAATCTTGTCCTTTGAAAACAGAATCGCCATATCACGCAATTATGCGTCCCTTAAATTTAACATCAAAGTTTCTTTCAGATGTACGGAATAGTGACAGTCCAAGCATTGCTTTCCGATGTTGTGGGAGGGTACAAGCCTTCTCAGCTTCTATTTGTTTACATTTTATATCATGGATGCCGAGCGTTGTTGCAACATATATTGCTGTGATCACCCCTGAAAAATCCTTTTCGTAATGGGATTTTATTTTTGAAGCTGGCCTACAACCGGGAGACACAGGATCAAGCTTTCCATGGTGCGACTGATAGAGGTTGTAAAAATTTGAATTTTTCGAACTCGAAAGTCAATTACGACCACAAATGAGCGGCCGCTTTGCCTTAACACAGGAAAAACGTCTTTTATCAAAACTGCTTACAAGTCACCTTAAAAAAGTATAGCCGTTTTTGGCCCTTCGAATGCCCAGCAGATTCCACCATAAAATTAGGGTGTTTCCGGTTTTACATTCTATTTCTCCTCATTTCTCTCTGTTTCTTTGTCAGTGTTCACAACGAAATATCAACTTCATAAATGTTCACATTCGAGTACAGATACACAAGTAGAAGTGGCGTAGCTAGAGTTCCTGCTTGTCTGAAGTAAACATTTTCAAAAAATTGATAAATGATAAATAAAACAAAGCTTTCCAGCAAGCTTTCGGAATTTTATTCTTTCATCGCACTAACAGTAGTTTATCTCTGACATGGTTTTATACCCACTGAAGCAATAAACATACCTAAATTAGTCCTAAGGAATTTACACATACTTTTAAATCTCGTTCTACTACTACATTTAATACCACTAATTACAATGCAATTTACATATTTTTAACCTATTCTCGGGAGCTTTCTAAAGGGTACCTTCATCCTTCACTGCCTCGCTTCCAAGCTGAGGTATAAATGGCCGAAGCAAGGGATCTCCCCTGCTACCAACGGGCGAAAACACGCAGTGTAGTCTCCGCAGTAGAAAGCTCTAAAACCGATGAACACATTAAGGCGATATTGCCAATACGATTCTTTTTGCGCAAACTTACTCCTGATTCCGCTTGGTCAATAAGTTGAAACGAACAATCGTCCATCCCCATGTGATCGTTGGTATCAAAATGCGAAAACAGACTAGCCTGGGGGTACTATCGTATTTTGGTTCATTCCCCCCTCTTGCTTCTTGCAAAATTTGCGGTACTTAGATTTTTAACTGTTAAAACACAGTCGAAAAGGGGTGGTTGGGCCGCCCACGTACTTCATGTTACATATCTTGCTTAAAAGATACACATCTAATACCGAGTTGCAGTTAAATGGACTGCTTAACTATATTTCAATACCAATGATGACATGGGCATTGTTGATTGGTTTTTTAACTTGGGGATGGAATGACTTCCCATTGTTTTTGGTAATAAATCTATTGGCTAGCGAGTTATGCGCATGCCTGTGTTGGCTCATTTCGGAGCTCAACTCATGCCATTTTGTGGGAGCAGGAGCTGGATGTTTCTGGTTGTATGGTACGTTTAATTTTGTAGGTTTTTTCTAGTATTTACCAAAGCTGGTTGTCCTCTCATCAAATCTACAGTAAATTTCTTTACAAATCATTTTATTTAGCTGAAGGGGACATTTGGTGGATTTTGGGATAGATTAAACTTTTTGGCTCTAGTGCTCACTGCTTTATCTTAGTGCTTGAAAATATCTTGACTAGCCTGCTTTTGAACGTTCTTATTGTTTTGCTACTTCGTGAACGTAGGGCAAGACCAACTATTTTTACATGCCTACATTACTGCATACCAGAATATGGAATTTGCAGTTACTACTGCCATATTGTTCCAGTTGCAATGTAAGGTGCGACACAAGTTCGATTGAATTCTGTTGTTGCAAGAAACACGCCCATGAGAACTCCACTTCTTTAAGGTGGGAATCAAGTATCCATACGAGTGTATGTTTCCCCGAATATTGATAAAAGAGACCCCTTGGTTTTCAAGGCCACTGAGAGCCATGGATTGTAGCTTACATATGTCCTTTACCTTGATCACAGCATTGCACTACATGACTACATTTCCTGACTAGCTACTTATTTCGCATTATATTTCTAGAGCTATTTCATGTTTCTATTCGCTACTGCTACCGAGTCTTTTCGAACTTTCAGATTAGCGGTCGCTCAATCATAGATCCGATATTGAAACTGACCCCACTTCACAGGCACAAGGTCACGACTGGGGAGGCATTTACGCAGTTCGTGCTCAAAACTTACCGTTTCCCCTTGCATACGGACGGCTTTTCAATGACTTTTCCACGCGCACTTTCCAGTTTGCTTCGCATCTTCAAGGCGGCAAGTTCGCAATCTCTCATCGTACCTCTTGTTAAGCAGAGGTATCAGGCGGAAAGATCACCCTTCCATTCCGATGCCTACGGCAAGTTAGACAAATGATTTACACATCCAGTACAAGATTGCGACCTGTTTGGAAGTCAATAGGCACCAATAAATAATGTGTACGGTATTTACTTCCAATAGATGATAAGTGAAAGCGACGCCATTCAAGGATTTTTTCGGATTTGTTGCTTCTTATACGAGATGACAAAACATACGAAGCAATAAATTACGAGTGATCCTCGAGACTTTAAACTGTTGCAAAAAATCCCGTATGTACAAACCTGATACTCTTCCCTTGACACCATTTCTGAAAACCCCTTCTCCTTTCATGCGTACGGAATTAGTGATAGGTTAGATATCTTCTCCGCCATTTTGGTCGTAACAGGCAGTGATTCCGGTGCATAGTAGCTGCAAGCATGAAGCAAGCAGCAAAAAGCTCCTTCTCAGCTTTGACACTTATCAAAGTTTCTTACTCGGAAGCTGTACGTTTCACCGACTCTCCCCTAGATACTTTTTCATCAACACCCAAAATTTTATAGCTGCCAGTTTAGGTCCTTGCCATTAAAAGCGTTAAGATACCTTATTTCCTCTAATAAACGCCGCCTTCCAACAAACGCTTCACGTCCAGCCGAAGACTTGAAACAAACGCCGCATTATGAAAAGGGGCGCTTTTTAAGAAAAGAAAAATTCACATACTGCTAGAAATAACGAAGTTTACTTCTAGTGAGATGATATTTACTTGTTCGCACACGATCTTTTTGTTACGTTTTTTGAAAGTTTTGCTGCTTTAACTAATCAGTCACTTTGTAATAAAGGCCGCACCCTTACAAACGCCTCATCTAAGACTTGGGTCTTTTAATAAACGTCGCGGCGTTTATTAGAGGAAATGTAGTATAGGTTAACTCGTCAATACCAGCATCTAAAGATTTCAGGATCGTCCAGCACGAACAGAAGTTAAGTCAGATTGTACCTCATAAAGGAAAGCATACTCAGTGACTTGAATAATCTACTCAAGGATAGATCAAATGAAAACTAACAACTCTTGTTGCTATTCTTTGTTACAACTTTAATAATACATGGAACGAAAAAAGTAAAATACGATCAACTTAACTTACGAAGTCAAAGGAGACCAAGAATATCGACTCGATATTGAAAGTAAGCCAAAACAAATACATGAAGTGTAGAATATTCCTAACGTAAACCAAAATGTCTTAGCAGATGACTCTTAACAGCAAAATAGTGCTGTAACGATCTTAGGCTATCATCTGCGCATTATGGTCTTCAGGACTACGTAAATAAATCGAAACGAAAAAAATAAATAAATAAAATACTACTACAACATGGGAAAAGAAAAGCCAGTGAATGTGTCTGATTGACGATGCAGCCACATTGCATAATTGATACCTACATTTGTAGTTCTGATCTGTATTTATACACGAAAGACCCTTTCTCTGTAGCCAATACAAGAGCGGCGGGAGAACGGGGCTGGCCATCCTTGTATCTCTAATTGCATCCTTTAAAAAAAAGCACTCTCATTAAAAACAAGCTTCCTTTAATGACTTGTCGTGCCGATGTCTCATTACAAGCCGAGAAAAGTACTTTTCTCAATAGAAAGGAACCGCATTTATCACTAAAATCTTAACACTGGGATGGGTCGTGAATACGAAGTCACAACTTCAAGGCCTTTTTGTGTACTTCCAATCCAGTTACACACTGCGTTTCATCTAAACAACAGGATCCTAGGGTCCAGGTTCCCTGCCCAGTGCTCAAGGATTACTACTTCCAAGCAACAAGAAGAAAAAACGTCTCATTATATCGGTTTAACTTTTCCCCTCAAACAAAAGAGCGTACACTTTAACTACATACAAAGGAACAAATCCACAAACTAATACCATATGCTCTGTTACTGCAAGGAGAGGCACTTCGGAATGTTGGAGTTGACAGGACGTGCCACCAAGACATATCGCCATTTCAGCTTTTCTCTGCCTATTGGGTATTGCTCAGATCACGGAGCCAGGTGTTTACTTCACGTTTCACGAGGCCAAGGTAAATTAATCCAGGAAAGCGAATACTACAACTTTCGACGTATTCTGCATATCCATGAGACAAGACATGCGATTTAACTATGGTTTCTCAGTATCTTTTTGTAAACGGGCACTGTTACACACTAAGTTGGCTCCTACCCACTGATCTCTAAAAACACTGGATCGTGCATCTTTCGTCTGAAAGTGGGGTCAGTCGTTGGAAGCCATTTCAGTTCTATCAAACAAAATCTGTAAACAATGCTACATAACATGGCGAGCCTTCCCGTACTATTTTAACTAATGGGGGCCAGTGCTCGTGACTAGACTCTTTCGCTTTTAGAAGCAATGGGATTGTTTTATGGGATCAGTGCCCTTATCGGCAAAGACTCTATAATGAAAGCGATCTTCTGAAAGAGAGGCAGTCATAAACGTGCAGGAAAAAACCTACAGATTACGATGTTGAATATCAGCTGATCTACCATCGAAGCAGAGTACTGGCTCCAAAATGCCAAATAACAGAGTGCGAATTGTAGCTATTTAGATAAATGACACTCGTTAGCTGCCTCTCGTGCACAAGATTGCGTTCGTTACGAGGCCGTTGCCGAAAGGGGTCTTGGTGGTCTGGGGCGACGTCTGGACGACAGCAACAACATAAAAATGCATATTGCTTTGTTCCAAACCCTTGGCGGTGCCATTCGGAAATTAAGAAGATAGTGGAAGAGGAGTTACGAAGGTATTTGTCAGCGCGAGTTCGGGGTTAACTCCTCAAAATCCTCCTTCTCAACAACGAAAAAAGCATGCTCGAGGCTTTTTGCGGAGGGCAAAAAATTAAAATCTGTTCCAAAGTCTGTTCATAGACAACACAAAGACTAGTCTACGCTTTATTAACGATTTGCATTATCAGCAGAAAATCTCTACGCATAAAATGTCTTTTGTTAGCATTGAAAAACATACCGCCCCTCCCCCAAAATGCGGTACGGATGACATCCCCAGACTCCAAACCCTGGTGCCTCTGTCTTGAAGATCAATATGAAGAAATGACGATCAATGACAATGACTGTTAATGATTATCAAATATCAATATCTATGAGTATGGAGTGTGAATAGCCACATCCAATATTAGGGAAACATCTCTACATCTATATCGTTCCTAGCACAGCCGGGATCTATTTCTCTCTTTACATACAAAAAAACCAACGCTATTTGGAACTTAGTCCGTCCAGAATGATGCTGTGGTAGTATGGCAACATAATCGCAGTCATAGAGTGTCACAGTACACTCCATTAGACATGTAAAAGGACCTTCACTATACTACTACTACTACTACTACAAATACTACTCTTGGCAATTATATACAAGATTGACGGATAAGCAAAGGTATGTCTTAAGTTCGAATCCCTCGTCATGAGCAGCAAGCAGGCAACATCAAGATCAATGCAACATCAGGTCGCTATCATAATGTTAACTATTACTAGAAAGTTATCTAAACAGGGTTCAGTGTATCTTTCATCTCCAAATCCAACTCATTTATTATCACTGCCTACCTCAAATGCGACACGAGCTGCTTTAAGATTCCACTAATTTACGACAACCGAACACCCCCATGATTGTAAGGGCTTTGTATCACTTATAGCGAAGATGCGGATCGTCCGGTAACCTGTGCTTACCCTTTCAACGTGGGAAGACAAGATAAATTTTGAGCAGCATTAAGTGAATATATGCAAGCGGTGTCATAAGACTTCATGTTGGAGAGGGGGGACTGTTGACGATCTGATGGACGTATTAAGCCATACGATGTTGTAATATCATACATATTACGGAAAAGAGCGCCATATAACCTACAAGCCACAAAAAAGCCCGAGATCCGAGTCTGACGATCGAATGGAATCTGACTGGGCGTCATCAGCCTCCACAGAGAATCTGCTCATGCTGCCTAGCGATGTCGTATGTATTCGTCAACGAAAATCAGCACCCGAGGAAGTTAGCACTTTACGACACTTGAGTCATTAACGAATTGTTTAGTATCTTCTGTGAACGTCGGGAATCAATAAACCCACATATCCTCATGCGTTACAAATGTGACTTGCTATGAGAAGCATCCCCTCTCCAACAAAACACCACTGCTTGGGTAGGTACCTGGTGAAAATATCACCAGCAAACATATAATTTTCAAAGAAATGATACACGTCTAAGTTGACGAATGAAAAAAGTTCTCAAACGGACATCCGTCAAACGCAAGTCCGTCGACGGACAAAACCCTAGAAAAGTTACAACGTTCAGTCAAGTATTTACTCGGCGTACAAAATGACAAGAAAGGTTTCCTACTATATACAAATACAAATCCTGCTTTAAGGCAGATTCGGTAACACCTAAGGACTACAGTTACCAGTGACAGTTGAAACAACAGTACCTCAATAGGACCTTCAAAACCAAAATAATTTCAAACCTATTCATCGCAATGTAATCACTGGCAAGCGAGGCATATGGGCTTCATCATGTCAACGACAGACTAGAACGGTGAAGCAGGTCGCAAATCCGGCTACATAAAGCTAACTATACCTGACAACATACTATATATTGATTGCTACCTATTATACACAAGTGCAACCATTGCCTAATAAGGCTCGAACTTCGCTTTTGGCCATCGGGTTGAGCCATTTCAGAATAAACATAACTCGTTCGTAACGGTAAGCCCAAACCAATCAGATTGTAGGATCATAAACGCGCAAAAGGCTTCGAGTCGCAGGTTGCAACGGTTGCGCAAATAAGTTTGGATGTCGTAGGCAACTCTTAAATCGTCTGGTTCACCCGCTTGTAAATTTACGAGTCTCTAAAAATCATGTTCCGATACACTCAGATCTAGATCCTTCGAATACATCTGCCACCGAAAACTCTTGGTATAAGATGGATGCCGTATCTTGACTTGGGGTTGGTGCGAGAAGGTCAAACTGGAGGGAGACATCAGTCTGTGCATTTTAGTCATTTAGACTGGTTCTCGAAGAGAGAGAGAGTCGAGACCAGATTGGTTTCCAAAAGTCAGAGCCTCATAACTACAAGTGGCTAGCTCAAGGTAAGGAAATGTATGTCACAATAAGAGATTATTACGAAATTGCTGATGGACACCGGCTTGTTCACCTGACCATAAATTGGGGTTGGTTGCAAAGGCTTAAGTGAAATGGACACTTGTTTTAGAACACGAAATTAGTTTACGACGACAGTGAATTAACTACTTACTATCCTTTCGTTTGGAATGGATACCGATGCCCACATGCCCGGCCAAACCAGAAGTAGTAATGCTAATAAAGTAACTCGCATCTCTACTTTGAAAAGTAACAGAGCAGAACCAAAGAAATCTCCCCGAGGGAAATATCTGAATATATTTATCAGCGAGAAAGCGATTTGATAACGATGAGATTTGAGTAAACACCTCGGGTATTTCAACAGCCCACTGTACAGAACCCAACGCGTCCATAAATTTCCACGATTAAAATCCAAGTTAGAGTCCGCTACAAAGACTAATGTGACACAAACGAAGTCACACGTTGACGCAAACATCAAGTAAAACTCGGAGACTATTTATTCTATAAACTGATCTCCAAATATCTTATGAAATGGTAACAAAAAAGCCGAAATGAAAACTAACGGCTGCCAGTGCATGCCTCTCGGACTCTACCCGGTGCTTAACAGTGACTTTGGGTAGATAAATACTAACAAGTTTCCGTTAAATGCTTTCCTGGCGCCGTACTGCTGGACATAGAATACTCTGCCCTGAAGATCGGCAAATTAACTCATCCTGGAATATACACTCTCCAATCGTCCGTGTCCGGGTCGTAGAACTCGATGGTATTCAAGAATTCCGTTGCTGTGTATCCTCCAAAGCCGCCGACGGCGTATAATGTGTCATTAACTACAATAAGCTGCGTGTTGTTTCTGCAGTTCGTTAGATTAGCAAAAGGTTGCCACGTATTCGTGAACGGGTCGTAGCTTTCAGCACACTTCAATGCCACCTTCCCATCAGAGCCTCCCGCCACAATAATCTTACCTTGGTAGACGGCAGCCGAGGCTCCACGCCGTGGCACCGACATACTAGCTACAGTGCTCCACTGCATTTCTTTGGGGTCATATACTTCCACTGAATTATGGCAATTCCATCCATGGCTACCGCCAATGGCATAGATTTTGCCCTTTAGTTCAACCGCGCAGCAACCTCCGCGCGGCAACTTCAAGTGTGGTAAGTGCGTCCACTGCCTAGACACAGTGTCGAACATTTCTGCAGTCCTCAAACTGTTGTTATCACTCATTCCGCTGATAATGTATATCCGCCCATCGCACACGGCAAGGCCAAAGCTGCTGCGTGGTTCAAGCATAGGCGGCGACGACATCCATCTATCCTCTTCTACATTAAAAACTTCCACCGAGTCAAGATCATCGTGTCCATCAGAACCTCCAATGGCGTAGACACTCTTACCTACAACCGCTGCTTCTAGGCGAGCACGAGAGGCAGCAAGTGGGGGCATATGTGTCCACTCATTCATCTCTGGATCGTAACATTCACATCCTTTTAAGCAGTTGCCGCGGTTGTATCCCCCAATTACGACTATCCGTCCGTCGAATGATGTCACACCTGCACTGCACCGCCCTGTAAACGAAAATTTTAAAAAACCGTTACTATTTTCTCGAAAATCTATTAAATCGAGCCGAGTTTCATACGCTAGTAAGATACAGGTTCATTCATCTAGACGCGTACAGCAGGAACTGTTTCAGTAAATAGAGCGGCAGAAACAAGAAAACTTCATCTGATCAGGAAAATAATAAAAATAAAAAAGTTGGAAAGCCAGAGAAAATAACTTTTGGAGCAGTTTCCTGTTATTTTGCGTCGTCCTTGCGTCGAAGAATCGTTTCACTGCCTGGGTAAGCAAGTGGTCTTTCGACGTCTTCACATCTGATGCCAGAAATCAAGTTGCAAGTCGAATGACGTACACTCAGTCGTCTGGCGTTAATACTACTGGCAAAATCACGATAGAAAAATATCTTGTCTGCTCACGACAAACTTTTCGATCAGAGGACTCTGGCATCCCTGGAGCTAATTTGGGCTCTTGTCGGCAAGGCATTTCACTTTGCTCACTATTGTTACGTTAGCTCAGTCCTAAGAACAGGTTTCACATTGTGATTTGCGAACACCGATATGGTGCTTTTTACGAACTACGTAATGTCGATATGGAGATTTTCGCACTTGAGAGAACTGGTTAAAATAGTTACGGAAAAAAAGATATTTGTGCGGCTACCTGAAATCGCCGGTGAAGCCGCCACTTCTAAAATCACACATCCACAGTAGCCACTTTTAAATATACAGTCCTACTTCAAAGGCCCCTTGTGTCGGTTGTCTAATATACACACATTAGCCTCAATGTGGTAGGGCATGATTTTTTTAAAAATTCATTCTGCCCATCTTCACTTTCGGTTTTGTCAATTTGCATAGTACATAGTTGCTAAGTTTATAAACCATTTGCTACCGAATTCCGTTACCTGTCTTGTCTGGCCTTGATAGCATCCGTAACTTACAATCCTTAATTTTGAAACAATGTGGGGGTATGCCAAGGTTGCTTTTAAAGTACTTTTTGAGTTCCACTAACGGTTAAATGGGTCCAAGTTAGCCCCTTTTCATACCAATCGCTCTACCCGTCTCATATTCTATGTTACTCCTGACATATGATTACTGAAGATTCACGACAGATTAAACAAAAAATAGGTGGGTTAACTCGCCGACCGGAACACACTGCCTCGATCAGTTCTGTCGCGTTTACATGCTTATCTGAATTGAGCTGCTGGTGGTACTAGATTGTCATGTTAGAAGACATGTCGTGTTATTTAGGGTCTCGATCTCGTGCCCTCGACGCCGCTAATTTCGACAGGCATCTGGCACGTTCAGCATGGTACCTGTGAACGACTTGTCCGATCCTGCCTGTCCGACCTTTCAACGCATGTCTTGCCAAGAGCAAACAAATGTCGCCTATTGCAAAGAATATCGGAAGAGTATCCGAAAACGTTAACATTTAACTCGGCGATGTAACCTTTCTTTTCGTTCGTTTGAACAACACATCTACTCGTTAATCAATCAGCAAATACGCCTTCCCTTAGCTCCACAACTGATTCCCTTAAAGGAATTTTTTCACGTTAACTATAACAGTGCTTCCTTCACGTTTACATTCCGTTGAATGCGAAAGGAGAACCCTTATCAGAGCCATAGAGAAAAACAACAAAGGTGAAATACACTACATAATACAGAAGTCTAAACCAAAACAATTTCCGTTTTCACCTGGAGGCCATCGACCCTGGATGTCACTATTCCTTCACGTACAAAGGTATCCATTACACATGGCACGAATGTAAACTTGTCTATAACTTAAGAAACCCTCGTTTTGCTCCCCAATTTGGCGTTACCTGTTGCCAACATTTCGAATTCCAGTCGTGCCATTTTCTATCTTATCTCAGATGTTTAGAATAAACAAGTATCTCATTTCCCGGGCAAAGGTGCCATATATCTTCAAGTCATAAAACTCATCATCAAAAAAACATAACTGACAACGAGCGTAAATTTCGAACGGCGTACGGTTAACCACTTCCAAGAAACTTTGTATGTTCTCGCCGGTTTTCCTATCCACAGCGTGCGTGCAATTGAAGATTCGTCTGCACGCAGAGAAAGGATATATCACCGAATTGAGCTGTACCGTTCTCGGGTACCGGTATTCTATACAATACTGATCTTTAGAGGGGTTGGGGTGGGGGGTCCACGTAGGTGTGACTCACTCTGTTTCCCTGTGGTGCTTCACTACTTTTGTGAAAAACGTGCAGTTATCCCAGTTTCCTCGAGTATGTATTTATCAAAGCAACACGACATTGTTAGCAGTAAAGATTAAAATGTTTGCTGTGGCTTTCAATTCTGTATTTAGTAACACGACGTTGCCTTAAGACGTCTGTCGTCTTTACCAACTGCTGCATCGTGCATATGAACATCATCCTCTTGCAGAAGCAGAAGTAATGCTGACAAAGCTTTCATGCTGCTCAAAGGGTCTTCATACATATGGTCACTTCTCAAACGTATGAAAGTCACGGTTGAGAAAACAACTATCACTGCCCTCCAGTATCTAAGATTAGAACTTCTATCTTCCAAACACGCTCATATTGCTGAGATCCAAGAAGAATCAATGATTTGGACAATGATAAAGTTATGAAAAGTATGGAAATGGAGAGTACGGGAAACTGTGCCACAATAAATATCTGGAAAGTCGAAAGTAAATATGGCACAACGGGGGTAAGAAATATCTGAAATACCGGTATCCAGTTGTTTCGTACAAGAAAAGTCTATGCTGAAGTTGAAAAGTTAAAAATTTGCTCCAATAAGTATTTTCAAACAGAAAATGTTATACACTTCAAATGGAAATGTTTCAGTGGCCTCACCATGGTTCGAATATGTGACCCTGCAAGGCAATAAATAGCTTTAGGAAATTGTGTGTAATGGTCTTTCATTTACAACAGTATCACAAAATAACTTCGAGCCATATATAAAGACATATATCAAAAATCCCACAGAGCATCCTTGTTAGCTGCAATGTGATAGACTTTGTTTTTACAGGGCCAAAGTAGCAAGGACACACACATATTCTCTTCACCGTTTGCTTTTAATCAGCGCACTGAATAGATTTGGCCTGTTTAGGTAATGAAGTGCCCTCCCTCAATTTCCAAAATCATTGCTACGGCCCTGACGTCCTATTACTTCAAATGTTACAGTAGAATCATTGGACGTCTAACTTCCCTGATAACCATAGTTTCCTTCATTATCGGCTTAATTTGATACTTTCTACTACTGTACTTCTAGAATTCAGACAATTCAAAATGAAAGACTTACCAATCGCCATAGGCGACAACATTGTTACAGAAGTATTCATTGCATTTTCATCATAGCAGGAAGAGTCGGATGATAATGATGCGCTGGACGACGTTGCACGGGCTTTCCAATGAATGGACACTGCTGCCAGCTGGCCTGCCAAAATGGCAAGACCTATGTAGCTCTGCTCTGAAATATGTAGGGCTGCAACAAGTTTGTACTCTTTTGGTCTTGTTCCAGTGGAAAGGGGTTTTTTATCGGTCATTTGCAAGTCCTAAAACAGAGTGAGAGGTGTTGCATAGAACTTACAACATAAAGCATGTATATCTATGGATCCTAAAAGTTTTCATTCCTATGAGCAGTGGCAATTACTACTTATGGGCGAGGGTGTACTATGTGCTAGTATACAACAGAGGGGGGAGGGAGTGCAAAGGTAACATTTCCACAATTCCTGCTTTTTCCTGCCATATATCAACCTGCTGATACAATACCACACAGACAAAATGTGGGGTGGGAAGGGGTGTGACAATGAGCCTTGCAAGTCTTACAAAAGGATACACAATCTAATTTCATCACTTTGTAGTGAAGGATAGATTTTAGATGACAGAAAAAGATACCTAAAAGTATTCAACTGATATTGTGCTAAAAAATTCCCAAATATTGACCTCGAAAGCCCTGTAGGTCTAACCTCAGGCCTCAGATCAAGGGTCCACAAAGCCCACTTCAAATTCCTGAGAATGCCATAAATTGCTGCTAATGCTTACCACAAGTGTTACCATTCTTTGAAATCTAATCCTTAGACACTTATGTCATTCAAGCACCATTATCTAAAATTTAATAAATTGATTACTCAGCATTGCACTTACAGTTTTACATCTTATACATGGGTAGACAGGGACGGGGGAATAGGGGAGCAGAGTGGACCATGCCCCCCAAATGTGTCAATTTTTTTTTTCTTTTCTGTGACCACGCTTTATTAAAATTGAAATTGATTGCTACAGACATTGTGTTACATTCACAGCAAAATATGCATATTGAGAGAGACAACAGATTTTGCTTCTGCATACTGTGGAACGACAAAAAGTAAATTTTTAACTCAGCCTACTTGCCCCCCAACCTGCTTTACCTCCCCCCTGCCACTGGTAGAGTGGGTTAATCAGATCCTGGTTTCTTAATCTATACCAGATGGGGCTTAATCTGAGTCATATAAAATGGGTCTGGTCTATGCTCCAACCTCACCCTTCCACTGAACACACCTATTCCACACAGTGCATTTGCTCACCACCATATGGTGCTCATGACAAACCATCCCTAAGAATGCATCTACTTTTTAATACACTAGCTGTTTTTGCAAACTCCTAATTGGTACCACCATGTATACATTAATAAAGCTAGAGTTCTTAGAAAACATTATCACATACTTCACTTAACGCAATATTCTCTTTGTACTAACCTCAGCCTTAGTGCGCGAGCTCTGACGCTTGAATTTCTCAATGTTCTCATTTGAATTTAGATCAATGACCTCGTCAATGTTATCCAATACACAGTCTTTAAGTAGCTTGTCTGACTGCATGTACAACATATTAGTCTCTTCCAGCAGATTACTCAGCTTTTCTCCGAGCTAAAATAAAACAAAATTCCATCAATAAGACATCAATGTCCTACCCCCAAAATGCAACCATATCAGTAAAATTTCATTTACATTATATATTTTAAAATACACAGCTCATGCAGCTCACCTGTTGCAATACCTTACCTAATACCTTGGCTCAGCTCTGCACTGCAGTACAATTTTGAGCTCATCTGATAAAATTATAACAAACAAGAACAAAAATAAATTAATATTCAAGTTTGCTAAGAGTCATATACTATCACATATTTGGGAAATGGTGGATATATCTTCACTCTGATGTGCTGACTACTGACCACCTTATCCTTCAACTTGTCACTCTACCATAGTGTTAAAAGTCAAGTATGTTCTTCTTTTTACACCACAGCTGTAACATGATGGACTCTTGAAGAACATAAGAACATATTCTTCAATAACTTAGGTAACACAAGTCCTATGCTTTCTATGTACAGCCTTTCTTCTGCTTGAAAGAACACTTGATCTGCTTTCTTGACACCCCCATTTATCTGTACCTTGAGGAAGGTATTGCTTCTTGAACTTGCTTCATAAAAACAATGTACTATGTAATCTAATGAGTCTAAAAAGCCTTCTATTCCAACGAATATACTTGCAAAAATCTTGAGGATCATGAGAAGTCAGTATCGCCTGCTGACTTTGTGCTTCCATATTTCAATAGTATAAAGTAGTCACCATCCAGCCTGGATAAAATGCCACTTCTTCAAAAGCTCCAGAATTCACAGATCCAACGCCAGTGTGACGACACTATGACTATGAAATCTTGCCGGTTTAATTAGCATCTTAAATACATCATTGAAGCTACAGATTGTGTTATGTGCATACTGACTTACATTACAAATCATAAAAAAGGTTTAAACACAACAAATTCAAGGGACAGCAGCAGATTTTGCAAGTTTCTGATTTTCCATTGACATGTTAACTGTTCCATGTAGTAGTAAATGCTCCATGAAGTATTAAGGTCTAATACAATTCCAATATGTCCCCAATAAATATGCTCCAATAAATATGCTACTTTGCCACAGTCTTCAGTGTTCGGAATCCTGTCCACAGATATGTCCACATACATTTACATTTTACACATAAGCCAACTGCCCATGGAAACTGAGTTTTAAAGTCATCAATTGGCAGAATGGTCAACAAAATCAACACTCCTCTGCATTGGTTATCTACCTTGGTTGGACATCTTTGGGACAATTTTGAGTAGTCTATTACAGTACATCTTTAACCAGATGGCCAATTTACTGGCTTAGAGCAAGATTTTATCTTTGTATCCAAGGATGAACCAACACTTCTCCACGCCTCTCATTCTGTATTGCGAATATCTCTTGGTACTCGAATATATTTTTTCTTGGGTGTCCTGTGATATATTTCTTCCTGTCCCTATCCATTAAAACTTTCCTCACAGTTACCCATTTCCTTCCATGCATTTCTTTATTTGGTTTAATGTCAGCTGTACATACAGATGGCACAAGGGACTTGTTACTGGAGCATAGAGCACTTCAAGACCAGATGCCCATCCTGACATCACCAGTGGCCCTTACAGGATTTGAACCCTGACCCCTCTTGAACTGAAGATAAGGAAAGTACCCACTAGACCATGGCACCATTCACATCCCTAACTTCATTCACTTGATACTTTTTCTATTATTGCATAAAAATTTAGGGACTATCACCATGCAAAAGCTCATGGAAATCACATTATCTGGTTCTTAAATGTAGGATGAGCAACCTGCACATCTTGAGATATCTAATCCAGGTAGTAACAACTGCAGATGGTAATGCAATCTGCTATTTCATTTTATTATCATATATGTGTGATGCCTAGTTTGTTTACATCTTTCATCCCATTTCCTGGAAAGTGACCAACAGCTGACCAATTATTCCAAAACATTGGGACATAACTTACAATCTCCCATTGTACCTCATGATAACAACTTACTTCACTGGCATTCGAACTTGGCATATGAGAAGGGGCCTAACTGGCATTGCAAATTAACAACTATAAAACCATCAACATGTCTGGAGAACTATGATAGAAGAAACGTTCATAGCAAACAGAAAAAATTATTTAAAACTAGCAAGTGTTGAACACTCAATAGAATCTATTCCCCATACTTATGACTACAATACTAAGTATACCTTAACACAATGATGCTTCACAACTATTACAATACAAAAGTGGTGGAGTTAACACTATATTTGGGTTACAAAATATAGCTTAATAAATACTTGTCATAACTTGAACACCAAAAGAAATAGGCCTGGTAATACTCCTTGGTTATTCCACTACAAGCATGTGTTATTCAATCTGCCCAACTTCTTTAATAGTCACTACAGTGACACTCATTCTAGGTTGTTTGCCATATCTGGACATATTGAACTTCTTATCAGCAGAAAAATGAAATGTGATGCTCTTGTTTAATGCAAGATAATCAACCAAATTGGTGTGGTCCCAAGACAATAAACAATGTCTTTGCCACCAAAGATATTTGTTGTTCTCTGTTAGGTACTGATGGTTACAAAACTAACTTCTTGCTATAGCTAACAGTTTTTCTACTTGTTTTCATAGAAACTTACAACCTAAGCAAGTTGAACAGTTCTTCAAGTGAACATATGCTTCTAAAGAGGCTCTATTTTTAAGAACTGACATTAAGGCAGCTTCTCTTTCAGAAGTATCTCTCTGCAAAAGAAGCATAAATATCTACACTCTCTTTTCAGGAATCTGGCTACTTCTACCCATTTGTATAGCACCAATTCAGAATTTTAAAAACATAAAGTGGAGCTGACCAGGCCTGGCCATGGGTGTTCAAGCCATTCTTATTACGATAATAGTCCATCTTAAATCAAGATCTCCTAGATTTGATCTCCTAAACGTAGAAGGTACACCATCCACTGCCATTCTTTAACCATGCTTTTGCAGAAAGCTTTGGCCCACTCTGTGCCTGCCTCCTCTAGACAGCCACTCTTCCATAAAGTTGTACCAAAATGGTGACATGACTTACCTGTTGGGAAAAGGTGAGTCTTTAAATCTAGACAATAAACTATTGTCAATTGTAACGATCCTAATGCTTTGTCATGCCTGTTGGTGTAAAAGCATTAGACGTGTTATATCATTGACATCTGTGTATATGGTACAGAACTTCAAAGAAACAAAAGTACCATTTCTCATACAAACGATTCTGGCCAAGGCACAAAATCATTTTCAGCTTAACTTCTACTTCATATTATTCCAGTTCTACTCAAAACTTTTGAGTGCTTCCATCAGAAAAGACCATCTAACCAGAATAATAAAATATATGTTGCAACTCTTTCTTTCCTGCTTGATAAAAGAAGTAGTGATCAGAAAAGTCTCTGAGACATACACCATATACTCAGCCAAATTTAGGAGTTTTTAATTAAAATAGGAAGAAGGGGCATTAGTGCATGACCAGTGATATTTAGCTAGTGCTGGCCATAAAGGTGCCAGAAATATAATCATAGCATAACTGTACATGAAAGGGGGGATCTCCACTTGAAAAGAAAATACAGAATCAGATCCTCTTTCATAAAAAAATACACATTTTTGAAAATCTACCACTATATCGTGTTGTGTCAAACTGATTCTGCACTTACACCCTTTCCTCAATAACAGAGCACCAATAAAATGCACAGGAAATCGAATCCAATAAGTCAACAGATATGATAAAAAGAGTCAAATTGAATAGACCTGACTACCTCTCTTCTACAAGAATTGATATCAAGCAGTTTTCTGAAAAGATCTCATTTGATATCCAGAGCATCCAATGAGGTTTTATTCTTTCTGACTTCCTAACATAAGTCATGATTGTAGTAGATCAACATGGGCGAATTCACTAAGTGTATAAACAGGGCATGTTGTTCACAGCTATGTTAAGGTTTTCATCTACCAAACTTTTAGTAAATACTTAAAGTAAACCTTCAAACAAACACAACTAACAAATTATATTCGAAAGACGTGGATTGGAGCTACTATCCCAATATACCAGTTTCCTCCTGCAATAATTTGTGAGGAGAAAATTTACAAATGGATTGTAGCACAAAATCGTTGTCAGAAAATTATGTACAGAAACCTACTCTACACGGGTACAGTGATAAAAGAACAAAATATAAAAACATAGCATAAAACTCATGATAGCTACGCGGTTGCCAGGCAATACGCGAAAAATTTCGTGCCTGGGCTAGATAATGGGCAATCACATGCAAATAAGTAGCAAGACACTACTAAACAAACTTGTCATTTGGGCCGCTGCAAGTGCTGCAGTACGAACAGTTGCATTCAATATACGTACACGAATGCCAATTCCTTGGACAAGCAACGTCTTCTGGAGGTGAAGAGTAATGCCATCCTATACTCGAAACATACACATCCTTGGTCTTGCACTTGCGTCAATGCAGGAATGTACTATCGTGTTAAATGTTAAAAAAACCCTGGAATACTGCTTTTAGATGCAATGTGTCTTTTGTGAATTCTTTGACGATTCGGTTGAAAGTATTGGTTTTGTGAAAGTCAACACGATGTTAAGTCCACGGTCTAGATACACGATTCGTCGATAAAGGCCCCTTCAAGCAAAATAGTAATATCAAATGACTGAGATCCATTCCGTGAAAGTGCCGTACATGATAGTCAAGAAATTTTGCGTCTATTTATTGTGTCTATGACTGTTGGACCTATTCAAGCCGTCCCCTGAAATCCTTTACTATATATTGATAATCGCCAAACTACTTCATATGAAGAAATATGAGATTAAAACTGCATTATCACTGCCAATCTTCCAAGGGCCAGTATCTCATTACCTCGGTATTTAGCTGGGCGAAAACGTTGACCTATACCCTCACGGAAATGTTAACAAGAAAAAGCGTCAGAGTTTCTATGGCGCGCCGAGTTCTTAAAACTTCAACCCGGAGATAGGATCGGGATTAGGAAATCAGATTCCAGACAGTTCTATTTATGAATATCCTCATATCATTGATATATTTCTATAATAATTGGATTCTAAATGCTCGTTGGGATAGAAATTGGATGTAATTGTCATAGGTGTAACATTTCCCTCAATAAGCAAATCAAACATGTGTCGATTAAAAACGTCTAGAAACTGCTGGTAAATTACCTATCACGTTACTACTAACGATTCATTCCTGTGCAGTTTCACTATTGTTCTGGGGCAACTTGCTTGAAAACTGTAAGCAACTTAACTTAACTAGACAAGCTAAACGCCATGGAACCCTCATTCTGTCACACCACACGTCAAACTATGGCAAACAACGTTGGGAAAGATCGTAGAGGGCACAAGGACCCTTCAGATTATGAGATCCTACCCTTAGATATAAGAAACTGCTATTTATCTATCTAATGCATTATTTTGGGTATAAATCTTACAAATGCCTTTCCCGCCAAAAAAAAGCGCCAAATCGTTGGCGCCAAAACGATATTGCTCGAAACTGAACAAGAAAAATTTACATAAACCACAGTTGATCATGTACAAGGTTTATACCCTGAGTAAACCAACTAGCATCTAGGTTAAGGAAAATAGCAGTTCAACACCCAAAAAACTGATTGAAGATCAATTGTCTGGTCATGACAAAATGATGCAGACAACAAACCTGACTTTTCACGGCTTGTTGCAACTAAAGTAGTTATCAATACACTTTATAATAAATGACATGGTTTCACAATACAGCAAAATAAAAAGTGATGAAACTGTCAAGGAAATACACCGATTTAGTAAAGACCGGAAAGGCCTTCCTAGATATTGCATTACGTGTTAGGATATATCTTTGCGACATCAACACATGACCTGCTAAAATGACACTCAAAACGTGTGCCAGGCTTATCAACTACCGTTGTAAGATTTCTTTAACAAAAAAACCCAACTTTACTGCAAGAGTTGCTGCTAAATGAAGGATAATATCCTCAATCACTGCCATCATATGAAATAAAAGAAAATCAAAAAGTGGCTTGTGTAAAATAATTTCTCTCATCACTTCTCTACTTACTTCTAACCGTGTCCTAACCCATGCGATGATTTTGTCGAACAGAGATAAGTAGTCGGGGTTTTCGAAGACTTCCAACCATCTACTCCCGCTGGACATTAAGGAAACTTCTAACCTGGGCAACAGAAGGAAGTCCTTTCTCACGTAGATCGACTGAAAATTCGCACAGATGTAATCATCAATCTTTCTTGTCAAGTCGTTAAAAGAGTTCTCAGTTGCGAAGGCACGCAGTCCAAACACATCATGTGGCAGAACTTCATCTGCTAAATACGACAAACAGGTTTCTGCTAAATCATTTAGACCAAATTTTGCACAAAGTTTCAGAACGTCCCGGACGAGCTGGCCCGGAATTTTAACTTTCCCGGTGTACATGAAATCGAGCACGATGTCCACGCTATCTGGATCAACATTGTCAAGATCAATTTTCCCTCCTTCATTTTTATCTATCTTTGTATCATTGAGATAAGCTTTTCGGAAGTACTGACAGGAATGTGCAAGAACGACTTTGTGTGCCAACAAAGTCCTTTCTCCGGTGACCAGTTTCGCATCGCATAGCAACCCCTTCTTCCTGGCTAAGTTCATATCAGATAACAAGGCATGGTGAAGGTTAGCTTCGAATGTAAGTTCGGCAGCGGCTCGCATGTCTGCTGATTTTCCCCTTTATCCTACTCGCCGTTATACTACATGAACGGGAAAAAAGACAGGTATGTTACAAACGATACCGTATGATCCTATTTTCATGGCTAAAGGACATGATTGCATCCTTTCAATCGAGTCGGTTTGCTTCGACCTACAGGAATTCAATTAAATCTTGGAAAACGTTCCTCGTATTTTCAAAATGGAGATAAGCTGATTACTTTAGCCTACGATCACAAAATTTAAAGATGCACAGAACGGATGAATATGTTATCGGCGTAGTCGATTATTTAACTTTGAAAATCATAAAATGGTAATGTTGAAAAGCACGTGGCAACATCAGGACTGGCTACAATTGACAACGGGTAAACCACGACCGAAATCTCTTTTCAGTAAGTTATACTTACCAAGATGTCTTTGTTTAATCTTGGCTCCTTAAGAGCTTACACAGCGATATATGGTGAACAATCCTTAAATTTGTCCACTGATGACGGGCAATAAAATTTTCATTTCATTTTACTCATGTCTTTGTCAGACCCACTTTGTAGAACGATACTTCGCGACTGACCAACATTCACGCTGTCTATAATCCTTTATCAAATTTCAGCCAATCAGCGAGCGACATTCTGAAGTATTGTTTCTCCCTTTGGTCTCTCTCGAATGAATGTGAATTTTTAAAAAATGGCGTTAGTTGACCGAAAATGTCTAACTGGGACTTGCCTTACTGCACGAGGTTGAATTTAACATGGTAAACTTAGCTTTTCATAACTAGTCCTTGCAGCGTAAATTAAAAATACTATGTACAAGGTATATTCTTCTGTTGTGGTGATTTCTATCATCTTGACATGTTAGAGCAAAGAAATACTAAAAGTTTACCCTGTGTAATTGAACTTTGGCCAGATTACGCTTCATAAATTCTTGTGCGTGTCATTTCAGATAAGATAAACAGTATCCGATAAAAATCACTCGCAAATTGAACAAGTTGTGAGTGCACTTCTTAATACCTTTCCGGTTTAGAAATTCGCATAAAGATTGCATATTATCAACCAGGAGAAAGCTAGTTATTACTGAGTAAAATCTACTCATTTCAACATTTAAGACAAGGATGATGGTTGCTTATCTGTTGACATTATTTCACATAAATCAATAAACACTTTTCGATAACAGTATGAGGAATCTAATTTTGAACCTGTTTCGGAGTTTTTCTGTAAGGGTAAAGGAAACTAAAAACGAGGAAAAGGCTGAAATGGATCTAATTTTCATAGGGGGTAGTTAGGCGCAGCTATTCTGTATGATCGAGCTAGGGATAAAATAGTTTGTTAGAGACTTCCTGAGCCCTCTGGTGGGGACAGGATTAGCCTTTGGGGCATTGACAGAAATTGTGCATTTCTAGAAACATCACTGAACGTTATTGAAAAGAACACACAACATGCTTATTGGTGGATAATTTCTTTCTCTTTTGGCAAGAACTAGCAGGTCCCATAGAAGGACGGAACCCTCCCGTTCATTTGGATATGGAGCTTTTGACACTTGAAAATAAGAATGTCAGGGGAACGGGGTAATATCCTTCAAAAATTGATTTCCCTATCAATGTTCAGAATAAAATCAATAAGAATGAAATAATGGTGGGTTAAACGTACTCCTGAAGTAAAGTAAAGATGGGATCATTCTCTGCAATCGCTAAGATGGGGTAATGAAAACTTAATTTTCGCTTCTCGAACGCACCCGTTTCTTTCCTTGACGTCTGTACAAGTGATTTCAAACATCAGCTTATATGATCGACATACAGTATAATTTGCACTTCTTGTTTGACTTATTCATATATGATGATGGACAGGCCATGTAGTTTGACATGCTCCTGTAAATCGTTATCATGATCATCATTCTCTAGAATGCAGCTTCCGATGCTATCTAACAGGATGTTCCTCCTGAACATAAACCACTACTCATCACCCACATGTTCAGCAAACATCAGCGAGTCCTCCCCCTATAAGCGGGGAAGCGGGTTGGCAATGAAGATTACTAAGCCACTGCCTAAAATATGTACCTTCGTCTTCGACGAAAGCTGAAGGGAGACCACTAACCCTTTGGTACATGACCAATTGTTATATATCTAAGAAGTTATGCTGAGAACATCCTATGGGTACCAGTGTACCTGTAATAATTTGAAGAAAATATTGCGTAGGCCACTCAATGGACGTTGGTGCTCTGAAGGGGTGATAAATAGGCATCTTAACCATTGTAAGGTGCTATCCGGATACAACGGTGATCAAGGTCATCTGCTTTTCTGCTCTACGCAATGACTCTACCCCTGTCTGCCAATAACGCTGTGGACGCACTTAGTATCAAATTCTGCCATTATTTCAAACGATTTCCCCTAGAATGATCAACTCTTGTCATCTATGTAAAAGGAGTAATAACAAAACATGATTTTTGACAGGTTTTACTGCCGTCTCTTAGTAGTTATCTAACTTCTCTCTAACATCGTCAGGAGATACCGCTACTAACCCGATTCCCAAACAGGGGTCTGCAAACTTCCTTTACATTTTCTTCAGATATATTTTGAACGGCAGTAACGACTGAATCGTAATTTTGGTTTACCTATATTTACTTTATTAGAACAAAGCTTACCTGTTTGTATGGCACCTGCCTGATGTTAACTTGGGTGCAAACTTCTTGTGCAGAAAACAGCATTTTTAAATTAATACCGCCAGTCAGTATTCCAACCATATCACATGTATATTAGGAGCCCAAAACAATAGTTCTGCATTGTTTAAATGAAGAAGATCTATCCATTGTATATATCTCAAAAAGTGTATGCTAAACTGGTGGGGGGCATGTGCAACCTGGCCATAATGGTTGCTGCGGCCCTGCTTAAACGTAAAACGTGCATTTTTTATCATAATGTATAACAAAGAATTAATGATATTATGTCGTTGACGGTAGTTCTCACACCTGATCAGACCAGAATATTAAACTTTTGTCAAAGTCTTTTGTCAAAATCGTTTGTCAGAGTCTCTAACCTTTGTGTAAATTCTACAAAATGCCCTACGTTGGCATCTAAGTACTTGTTCCTATTGGACAGAGTAAGTATAGTAGCCTACCACGAAGTACCAGGGTACTTTGTCAATTTCTAATGTTAAAAAGGTGCAACCCACCAGAGATTATGAAACACATTGTCATAATCTCTGAGCCCACCAGCAGCGGGTCTATATACTCTACATAGACCCCACCCTCGGTACATGTTAAGGTTGCTTTTCAGAGATCTAATGGTATTTGTTGGGTGATGATACTAGGCAACTCCATAAAAATCTTCGAGATGGTACTCTTGTGGATCAGCTGGTTGTCGCTACGTTAAAAGATTCGATCCGTTTCCTTTTAAAATCCTGATGCTTGTTACTTTTCCTCTTCCCTTTGCAAATCTGTCAAATAGGGCTGCCGACGCCTATGTTCAAACAAGGTCCTTTGATACGCTAATAATTGACGTAAAATTACAACGCAATACTTTTGTGCCAAGTCACTTAAAGAACGCTGTAACCTTTGCCCCCTGTGTCCTCTTTGGCCACGCGCCTGTTTAAAGCACTCTCTTTGATGTAACAAGTTATTTCCATTCTAATGCTCAGAAACCATTGCAATTCAGATTATTGTGGAAAGGACTGTTGGCATTATTGAGTAAACGTTTACGTAAAAAGATATTTACTGTCTTGTAGATGGCAAGATTTCCTTGGATAGATTTTGCTTTCAAGCACGTGAAGTTACTGGACAAAGTGATCTGGAATTACCCGTTCCAATGAAGCCTGTAAGATGGAAAACAGCTTCGTTTCATGTCGACCCTCGCTCACTCTGACTTACGATAAATGTTATGAGATACTCCTATGGTTTGTGTCATTAATACTTCTACCTGCAATCGATAGGAGCTCTGATGACAGGGACGGGGAACAGGGGGGCAGAGGGGCCATGTCCCCCAAAGATTTGCCAAATCTCATTTTCTTGCCTCGTGCACTTAAGCTCAAAATGGGGTTTTAGACTTCGTTAGGTCAATGGATAATGTCATCACGAAATTGTTTTATCTGCTAAAATTGTTC
>JAAAKL020000264.1:1452-26769 GCA_010016065.2 Carybdea cf. marsupialis auct. non (Linnaeus, 1758)
TTAACATTTAGTCTATCAATCGACAAATGTCCAAACTGCCAAATGTCACTAAAATGAGGGTTTGGACAACGTTAGTTGGATGGACATTGCTTCCATGGTGCTGATGATGATGGGGTACAAATGCTTAACATTTAGTCTATCAATCGACAAATGTCCAAACTGCCAAATGTCACTAAAATGAGGGTTTGGACAACGTTAGTTTGATGGACATTGCTTCGATGGTGCTGATGATGATGGGGTACAAATGCTTAACATTTAGTCTATCAATCTTAACTCCCTCTTAAGCAGTGGTCTTCTGCAGTATGTAACGAATTCAGATACAAATATTTTAAATTTCTTGTGAAAAAGCTGTTTATAGATACCTACCATCGCGAACCAGTAGAGGGTTGTGGTTTGGGGATATGTCATGAATGAATGTAGATACAGTTGTTATAAACTCTTGTTGATGAAAAGTCGTGGGGCCATAGGGGATCGAACCCCCGATATCCGTTGTTGCGCAGCGAAGATGCTTTTCCAGCAACCTACGGTCCCTTACCATCGAGACAGAGAAGTTTGGGATGTCTATTGGTTTGGATATTGCGTTATTGCAGATATGAAGATCCGCAGTTACTATTTTGAGCCTTAACATGGAAAGGGGGGTTGGAATAGTGCAGGGGTGAGCAATATCCCAAAATCCAATACATGTGGCGTTGGAAAGCAGTTAAAATTTTCAAGCAAAATTAACATCATAGTTAATCAGAAAGTGTCAAGATATCAACATGCACTAAATAAAAGTTGATTCGAAGAGATTTTGAACTTTGACAAACCTTTCAATGAAACCGCGTTTTCTATACAAGATACAGTCAGAAAAAGTTCTACAAGTATCAAGCAGGAGGATTGGAATACGAATGTATTGGATTTCAAATTTTCGAAAAAATAATAAGTGTGATTGAGTGTGTGTGTTTTGGAGTGTTGGGGGTAAGTTGGTTATGGGAGGCTCAAATTTGAAATCCGATAGCATTTGGTAATGATATTGCGAGTCAAAAATATTACATGAAATAGGTTTGTGCCCCAGTCCCACTTCCACGAACTGAAATGCCGATACACTACTTTGGATTTAATAATACGCACGTTAGCTGGCATACAGTAGGATTGATTTAACAGAAAAGAGGAAAAGCAAAGGCGCCTCAAAAACTCCTATAATTTTTACTTTCTACTTTCGAAGATGAGTATCCTTCACTTCCATAGAAAGCCCGCCATCCCTCATCGCTTAATCTTGGAAAATTCAATGCACTGCTAATAAACAAGAGCACATGCGCCCTGTATTCGACCTTGACTTGACTTACTTGACTTATGGCCAACGATCATCTGTCTTTATTCGATCTTAATTAGAAAGATGCAAATTGAAAAACTTTGATTTTACCTTTCATTTTTCTCTAGGCAAACACTCTGGTTAAGTTTAGAATCTAAATACTAAATGAAACATCTAAATCACGTGGATGTTGGCAAGTTGTCAAATTTTCATGGACAAGCGTCACCCCACCTCATCACTTGCAGGCCCGATGTTGTGCTTCATAACTACTACATATTAATACAATTGCTTCCTTCCCTTTTAAAGGAATTATGTCTAATACGCGTTGCGTTGCGACTCCTTCATAGAAAACTTGTTAAGCATTGTTTAGTTGACATGAAGTGAATTAACGTAGTCCTGTGAGTATACGCTACAATAACTCCTGGTAAAAAATCACATAAGATCTAGCTAATTTCATTACTACATAGTTCATCGTCCACCACCAGGTCATATGGTGATTCTCGATAAATTACGAAATACATCAGTCAATTGGACTTAAATAGCTGGCACCAAAACTTTTAGTCTCTGCTAGAAAGGCTAGCCTACTCGATTGAATAACGTACCAAATCTCAATTTGTTGACTTTGGCTCAGCGCAATTACGTAATGTGAATCAAAACAGTGTTATACCGACGACTAAGTCGTGAGATGCAAACCAGAGACGGGTAATGCTAATAATAACCATGCATGCCACTCCTAGCTACGCCACCTTCGCAAAAGGGGAAACATGAGGACGGACAACAACTTAACCACATATTCCAACGTAGCACAAACTAGCACCTATTGGCACGCAACAGACTACTTAAGCAAAATCACAGCGTGCACAAACAACCAAATAGTACAGTTACAACTTTTAAGTCGGCTGCGGATAAAAAGTGACGTGATTCATCTATCATCTCCTATGTGACAAGAACAGCTATGGCGGTCATATCTTCAGCAAGGTGGCCGTTAAGGTATTCTTATCATTCTAAAAACACATATCTATGTTTACTGATTTTCTCCTCTGCTAAAAGGCCTCTAATATAGCTATATATCTTTCATAAACGCGGACCGCTGCCTCCTATTTTCTCCTCGTGCACGAATCTGATTGCTTCTTTGATCAGAGCGCTGCTCTGGTGTTCGACCACTCTGACCTTGCGATCTCCCACTCGACCAGAAATTTGCTGAAGGTCGGGAGTTCTTATCTTCGCTTTCTGCATGGCTTGAGTTGAATCCTTGTCGTCCTTCCAGATGTCCCTCTGTCTCGTACCTTTTAGCACCTTGCCTTCCAGTGTACTGAAGTCGTCTGCTATCAGCAATTTCACCTTCGCCACCTCGTTGCGACTGTTGTATGTAACTGCTCTGCCTCTTACTTAAATCTGCTGTGGCCTCACTAAAACGGGAATCATGTTTATGTTGAGATGGTGATCCATAAGCCCTCTGGACCTCCTTCCCAGCCGTTGATGGAAAGAGGCGGTCCCTGTTGTGATTAAGGGGTAGTCGCTCACTTTTGGTATTCTCTTTTAACTTTTCCATTAGTCCATCGCGATCTGCATCATGTCCACCTCCTTTTCCACCAACTGCTTTACGATGTTGCTCCGTTATCAAATGGATCTTGTATGACCCTGGCGTAGAAAAACTTAAATTACAAACGTCGCAGGCCATCGATGACTTTGAATTAGATTCACCTCCACTGCTAGCCTCTTCTCTTTCTCTCCTTATTGCGCTTTCTGTATAAGACGACCTTGGTCCCCTTTCATACACTCTGCGGTTTCTATCCATCTCTGATGCTCTGCTGTCGTGGGCTCCGCTGAAGTCACTAGAGTGACCTTTTTGTGTCGTATCTTCATGAATGTCTCTGCTCGTCAAATGACCTCCACGTCGCGTCATGTATCTGTCCTCATCTTCATACTTTAAAGGCCTTTTGCTTAATTCTTCATGGTCATAACCTGCCTTAGAAGCTGGTGATTTTTCCTTTTCCCGAAAAATGTCGTAGCTCCTTTCTCCAATGCGTGACGACCCTATGGGTAGCAACTGTTCTCTGGCGAGGGGATCACGTTCTCTTAAATCCCTACCAAGTCGCTGATCTGTCCACATCTCTCCCTGTCGAAGATTCGAGTCTTGTCTGTAAGGTGCAGATGTTTCCCTCCTATCAAGTTCTCTTGCACGGTTTGCATAACGTGAAAGGTATGATTCACCACTTTGGAAACCATGTCGAGACGACGTTTCTAGAAGTTCACCTTTCCCAG
Source organism: Carybdea cf. marsupialis auct. non (Linnaeus, 1758) (assembly GCA_010016065.2). Lineage (NCBI taxonomy): Eukaryota > Metazoa > Cnidaria > Cubozoa > Carybdeida > Carybdeidae > Carybdea > Carybdea cf. marsupialis auct. non (Linnaeus, 1758). The sequence continues at coordinate 5,009 of JAAAKL020000264.1, forward strand.
CATTCCTTCTAACTGCGCTCTGTTCCTCATCACCTTCATTTGTAGACACTTTCCCATCCCATGAGCCTTGCTGATTATACTCCTCATTATCATATCCACGGCCTCTCTCTGCAAAGTGTCTTCTGTGTATTAGAGATGCATCTCTTTCTGCATGCTGCAAATCGTCTTCACCGTACTTCCTTTCCCTGTAACAAAACAATAATGAGTTGCAAATTAACCCTCTATTCTGTTATTACTCGTCTCGTAAATAGTGACCATCACAAAACCAACTGATATACTCTGACAATGCATCATAGACATTGATGGTTGGATTCTCTTGACGTATGAGAGCTCAACTGTTCGATCAGCTGAGGAACTTACTCTGTGAATTAGAGTGAAAGTGGCTGAGCAGACCACGGTCACTTGCATCCTTGATGTGTTCTTCAAGCATATTCAGCGTGACACATTTGTGACACTGCTGGTCTGTCCAAACGCAAGTACAATCCATACGACGGGCTCCTTGAGTTTCCGTCTCCCCACTTTCTCTCATATGGACTGGGTGGACCCTGTGACTATGGTTAAGAAAAGTTGTCAAAATTGTCAAAGCTTCCCAGCGCTGGAATCGAACCCGTGTCGGTGGTTTTCAGAGCAAGCTGTTAGACCACACGGTCACACGCTCCACATCATAGACATTAGTACTTGACTGAATCAGGTATCAAACGTGTAAGAAACAATTCACATTAGAAATACCATTTTGGTCTAATCACACCTTTTCTCCACTTTTTCACCGTATCATAGCAATGTACTTCGAGTGTCTTTTTCTAGCTTTACAAAATACAGTCTTTTACAACATTCTCCACCCATACCATATTGCTATTAAAACTGCGATCTGAAACATTTCTGTAAAGAGTGTCATTTCACTCACTTGAGAAAAATGAACCTGATAAGAAGGTTTCAGCAAGGAACTCGATCAATTGGTTGTCTTGATCGCAATTAAACGTGACTGTGAAAGAATTTATGCATTTACTCTAAATTGTTGATAGAAATGTAGAAATGGCGCAGGCGTCTAAAATGCGACTTTCATGTTTACCCTAGCATAACCATATTATCACTATGCATGTAATCTGCTTTATTTCAATCTGAGGTCTTTCAGTTGGCTCACTATTTCAAAAAATGTAGACTAATGTTGAAGTGCTTTATCACGTAACTAAATTTCAATTTGATTTTTGGATTGGGGTAAACGGACTATTTTACCACTCCATCGCCATAAGGAACATGGAGAATCAGCTTGATAAACCTATAGAGTATGTAACAGAGAAAACATTTCTATCCGTTTCATACATCTTCTTAGTTTGAATAGCTAGTAATTCAGCCTCACAATGGTTCTTCTACACTTCTTTGTGGTTACCAATATGAGATCCTGATGAAGATAATAATATACCTTTTCAACAAATTTCAAGTGCAACTGTGTCATAAAGAAAACCCTACATACCAGATAACATCCAAAGCACAGAAGAATAAATCTAACTGAAATGATTCTTGTAGACCTACCTATAAGAGACATCTTTATGTTTGGCCTCAAAACCATAGCATTCTCGTTTAAACATGCTATCACTTCCAGGTGCAGACAAGTCTCCTCCTTGATCCAGTGAATGATGAGGCCATGACCTTTCCCACCTAAGACTAGACTGATCATCATCGTGGCTTCCTTTGTTGCTTTTTTCGTCAATCAGTGGTATTGCCTCGAGCGGCTTTTCCCACTCAACGCAATCTCTGTCTTTCTCCACTTTCCTCTCCACTTCAAAGTCCGAGCGAGTCCGGGCCACTTGTTTATCCCTAGTGATTCTCTCATCAACATCAAAATGTTCTCTGTCTTGATGAAATTTACTGCGACGATTCTCCTCCTCCTTCTCCTCCTCCTCCTTTTCCTCTCGTTTAACAATACCAACATTCCTGGTTCTGCTATACGATTCTGCTTCTTCAACCTGCATTTTCTCTGGCTGTTCTTTGAACTTCTTTGTTGGCTGCTTCAAGATACTTTTTGTCGCAAATGGTTTTGTTGTAGGGGCTGTTCTTGTACGTGTCGGTATCTCCTTCCATGTGCTACTCTCTGGCTTTGATACTGAAGAATGAGACGATCGACTCAAAGATGTTTCATGTTCAATACTCTTATTACTGCCTCTAGCAAAAAGATTCTCTATATCTGTAGATGCTTTCCATGGTGGCAAGTACCGATCTGTGTCTCCCTCCATGTATGAATCTGTGTTTTCTTTAAGAGTAGAGGCTGCTTCCATCACAGAGTCTTCAGACGTCTCCAAGGCTACTTCCCAAATATCAAGCTTTTGAACTTCTTGAGGTAGCTTTGACTTCCAATGTGAGAATGTCTCCCTTGGCCTCATTGGCTGATCTTCCAACGAGTGAGAAGAACCACGTAGTGACATGTCTTTCAAGAATTCTTCCTGCCTCTTCTTGATTGCTTGAGCCTGAGAATCGTCTAAAGAAGTGTCAGAGCGCGAATCTGATTTGCTACTTGGTGGTTGCTGCCCAGTGCTTGTTAGCTCTTTCAAATTTGAGTAATTCCCGGTCGCATCATTTCCTGCATACAAACTATGCATGGTAACTGTGTTCGTAATAGTCACTGCAGCTGATGCCGGAGGAACAGGCCCAGAGAAACCCGAAAATTGCATCATTGACGGTACATTTAAAGACGATGGTGTTGATATTGTGGTATATGAGGTATTAGCAGCATTTGACATAGGAAGCATTGGCATATTTCGCAAATAAGGGGAACCTGGCAACCTTGACGCTGCCAGGTCCAGTGCTATATTTGGTCTGTTTGGCGGTATCTGCTGATTAGGAGCTATGGGCAAACGCTGCATCATTGGAGCTGTATTCAGCTGTTGTGCATTTGGTCCTCTGTTAACTTGTAACGGTGCCTGCATATTTGGTATAGTTGGCACCCCTTGCATACCTGGCATGTTTGGCATGGGTGGCATACCTGGCATGAATGGCAGTGTGTTTGATCCTGGCAAAGTAGGCATCCTTGGGTAGCTAACAACGCCTTGCATTGGTTGAACAGCTTGCATACGCGCTACTGGTGGAACTGATGGTATAGGTGGTACTAATGCCACACCATCTGGTTTCAAGGGTCTAGGCTGTTGTGCAAAAGATGCCGGCCAGTTACTTCCTGGGTAAGGTGGCATCTGACTGGGCACCGTAGTAGTGTTATTGTTACCAGCATAACTAGATGGAACGGGGTACATAGTTGAGGTCGATACGGGCGTCATTCTGTCTAGTATCTCATCTCCTATCCCTTGTGCCCGCTGAGCAACCTGTGGATGCCCTGACCCACCAGAGAGCTTGTTATCTTTGCCTACTAAAGCCATAAATCGTTCATGGTATAACATTGCATCATGACTAGCAAATGATACTGGCGTCAGTGTCTTCAAATAATCCTTTTCCTTGCTTCTTTCTTTGGCATTGCTTTTACTTCCACTACTACTCCTGCTGCTGTTAGAGCTGCTACGCTCCCTACTTCTACTCCTACTCCTCCCTCGACCTCTTCTCTTCCCGCTATCCTTCCTTTTTCGCCTATGTCTTGAGTCACTGCTTCTCCTACCTCTATCTCTGTGTTTTTCCTTCCTATCACTGGCTCTGCTTCTGGAACTTTTTGTTTTTTCATGACCAGTTCCCTCAGTTGAACTTCGTCTGTGCAAATCAGAACTTCCATATGTTTGATTACTCTTCCCTTGAACAATGAAATCTTCTTTAACTTCCTTGAATCCTCTCATATCTCCTTGGACATCGTGGTGCCACTTTTCTTCTGGTTTTTCGTGATCCAGTGAATATTGATCCTCATATCCGCGATTGTACAAAGCCTCTCGCATCAGTTCCTCCGCAGCAGCATCACTTGTTTCGTAGTAGTCATGATAGGGTTTCCGATCAACAAGCTTTTTCTGCTGATCAAATTCCCCATAGATATTGTCATAACCTTCACTTTCACACTGATTCAGGAGCGATTCACTGGCACTTACATCTTCATAATCCTTGTCTAATGTCGAGTTCATATCCTGTCTTTTTATCTCTGATGCAGTTTCCTTTGCCAATATGGCATGAACAATCCTTTCACGGAGAGCCGGATCTACTAACTCAAGTTCTGGTTGAAGCTTTTTCAGTAATCTTTCCTTTTCAAGTTCGTGTCGCAGATCCTTATCCTCGCCGGCATTTACTTTATCTATAAACGCATCTTCTCTACTACTAAAACCCTCAGACTGCCCTTGGTATGACTGTATAATGACATCATCAAATATGGCATCTCTTCCTGGGCTTTTAATGCCCACATTTCCTTTGGACATCCCCACTCCACTTAAGATAGTACCATCTGGCATACTCTTGTTACCATACTCAAAGACAATTTTCTCTTCCTTTACCTTCTCAACTATAGGTGCAGACCATGAAGATTCCGGACAAGGAAGGGGCTGCCCGTCAATAGCTTTCTCTCGCGTTTCCACAAAAATCTTGACGTCCTTACTGTCCTTGTATACTTCACTTGGTACTTGTTCCTTTTTATCCTGAACCATTTTGTGCCAACGATCCCTTTCAAAAAGGATTTCTCGTTCCTTCTGACGAATCAACAGTTCTTGTGTTTCCAATTCGCGACGGATGTCCTCCAATATATATTCTACTTTCTTCAGATCTTGTATGTCAGCCTTTCGATCATCTTCTGATGTATCCCTTAATTCAAGACGTCGTTTTAAGTAATCTTCTTCCAAGCGGAATTTCTTGTACTCCTCTTCAAGATCGTGATACTTCAGCAACTCTCTTTCACGGTCATCCAACAACTGCTCCCGTCTGGACATAGAATCTTCCTCAACGGTTTTGAACGCTTTCTGGTCCAGCTGTTCTCGAAGATCGCCTTTATCATCATCATACCTATCATCTTCAGATGGCAAGCTGCTTCCCGACTGCTTCAAAACACTCGTTAAATCCATCTGTCTACTCACAGGCACTGAAGACGTATCATCTGATGCTTCTCCAATCTCTGTCACAATCTTGGTAATTACCATATTCGATTTTCCTTTTCCAATTTTGTCACGCAAATCGTGTGAACCTATCTTTTCCCGCAGGTCCTTAACATCATGATCAAGATGTACTTGGTCGACCAATGCCACCTTTCGATCTTTTTCTGAGGATGCTTCTTTCTTCTTGCCTGAGCTTTCATAATCATCCCTACTTGACGAGTCTTCCAGATGTCGTTTTCTTCCAGTCCTTTCCTTGCTACTTTCCCGGACGTCTTCTTTTTCTTCTCTCTTCCTAGCTTTTAATTTTTCTCTAACCCTGTCAGCATCACTTTCCCTAGATCTACCCTCCCTTTTATACTTCCCTGGACTACGGCTTCTACTACGGCTTCTGCTGTGATGTTTCTTCCTATCAGTTCTTCTCTCTTTGCTTGTACTTCGCCTTGTTCTTCTATTTATATCTTTGCTTCCACTTCTTTCCCTACTCTTACTTCTGCTTCTACCAGTTGTCTTTCTGCTTTCCACGCCCTTTTCACGATTACTTCTGCTTCCTGAACCAGATCGTGACTGCCTTGCTGCCAACTCGTTTTTCTGGTTCTTACCTGGTTTAGCAGGAGTTTTCGTACTTTTAAAGGCCACCTCAATGTGTCCTTGAGAACTTAGGTGGTCTTTGAAGTCTCTCTCTGTATTATATTTCTTATCACATACATAGCATCGAAATGGTGCCTTCATTTGTGATACTGTTCTATGGTGTTTTTTTCCATTTAAATGATCTTTATAGCCCATTTCACCTGGACATGGCAGATTGCAGATATCACAATAAAACTTTGTCTTATCATGCAGTTGAGAAGGTAAAGGTTTCTTTTTCTCCTCTTCTGCATCCATACTAGTTTTATCACTTTGACTTGTGCCACCAGAATCTCGGAGATTATCAAGCTTGGCTCTATGCTTCCAACTATCTATATGCTTTAAAAACTCTACTTTTGTAATACAGTCCAAGTCGCATGTCTTACAATAGTACAATGCATCCGAATTCATGGAAACTCCCACCTTTCTAGCAACTGATGACTTATCAGCAACTGGGGGCTTTTCTGTAGATGATGGCTTATCATCAGCTGACGACTTACTGGCAGCTAATGACTTATCAACTGGTGATGCTGTTGATACTTTTACCAATGACCCTTTTTCTCCCTCCTCAAATGATTTGACTATTGTCATCATCCGGTAAAGTTGCTGATGCCTAAGGAGCAAGCAATGCGAATCCAGCTCCAGTTTTTTATCAAATATCTTGTCACATGTATAGCAGAAATTTGTCTGTTTTCGAATTGCATCCAGTAATTTCTTCCTGGTTTCCAAATGAAATGTGGTTTCATTGTGCTTATCAAAGCTTTCTTTGTTTGATACCTGCTGCTTGCAATACTCGCAGTAGTAATTTGTTCGACTGGTTGCCTTGACCTTTTTTTTCCTTGACGATAAAGTGTCTCCTTGTTTTCGATCACTCATTCTATGGGGAAAAGAAAGGTACAGCAGTAATCACAGTTGGTGATGCAATTGAAATAATAATAATAATAATAATAATATAAATAGTAATAGTAATAGTAATAGTTATAATGTGCAAATAATATATACCAGTCTTAAATATTATTTTGTTTTCCAGGTTTCCAATTTAGCACATAATAAAATGTTCAAGAATACTGTGTAGAAATACCCTGGCTGTAAGAATTCACTGATGTTGTAAATTCTGTAATCTTAATAATCTCAACTTCTTACAGCCTGCAAGAAGTGCCAAGCCAGTTCTTTGGTTATAACAAAAGGTGTTTAGGGACATCTTTGCTTAAATAAAAAAAACTGTACTAAAATGTTGTAGATTACGCCTGCAAACTTACTGGGCTGTAATCAAGGAAAAATTCCAATTTTTAATAAAAGGAAATGATATTGACCTTGAATCCACAATCCTCATGTAACTGTGCAGTATTTTGATTCTCTAACTTTCTTTTCATGCTAGCAAATACCAAAAAAGTTCCATGTATGTTCTTTAAAAAATGCTGTGAGTAATACCTCAAAAAGAGTTCTGCAAAGTAAGTCTAAAACGTTTCAACAACACAAAGATTGTAGAATTTCGATGCTGATACAATTAAAACAATGTGACCAGTTTTGTTTCAAATATCACACCTCTAATAAATACAAAGTTATGTACCAATAAATCTATGTTGCACAATTAACTGTCACCTATAAAGGCTATTTACTTATTGAACTGGAGCAAAACAAGGAGAGGTGCATGCCTCTCTAAATAGAGCTAAGATGCCATGTTCCTTGTTGTTGAATTTCGGTAAGACTTGTATCTTCTGGTATGCTGGCAGCTGGATGAAAATAAGGGCATCAGTATTGGCGCACACCAGAGACACGTGATCAATAAGCCATTACAGAAACAGGCAGTCAGCTGCTACAGGATTGAACTCCAAAGCAATTACTAAAGATAGAAAGTAACGACTACCATTTCCTAGGAGACCTAGTCAGAGAACCATCAATTGGCAATGGGGCCTGGAATATGCTGAAGTCATAAAAATCACAACCTCAAAACAAAGAGTTCTATTCCCAGCAACCCAACTGTGTTGTGAAACCGTTAAAGGAATTGCAGATGAATTACTACCGACACTCAGATGAGTTGAACTGGTTTCTATTACACCAGAAGTAAGCTTACCAAGACATTATTGTATGGTGCACATCAACATCTGTGGTCAAGCTACAAACAAAACAGCCATTGCTTCTGTCAAATTTCAAGATACTAGGCCTAAAGTCCCCCTTTTGACAACATCATGCTTCTGTGTACATAGTATGAAATTAAACTAATCTGAACAAAATAGCCTTTTAAGTACAATAAGTAGCAGAACTTAAAGCACCTACTCTCATGTGCCAAGTGCAATTTAAAAAAGGTAAATCTTACTAACCATAAACTTATGTTTTTTCGTACTAAAACAAAATAATTCAATATCTAAGAATAAACGTTTAGAAACAACACACAGTTGAGTTAAATTTCTCTAGCTAGTACTGGAACATTGGTGGCCTACAGATGAAATATAAATAGATTAAAAGTTAAGTAACTACAGTGTATTATGGAAACTCTCCCTTTGTGGGCTGAAGCAGACATCACTATAGTGAATCAAAACATTTTCTACTTCTTCTCTTAAATTTATACATTTCAAAGTAAGACCACTGAAATAAGTGAACTGAAATGAAATGTGTACACAAACCTTGGTGGGTAAAGATTACAATATTTAGTCAATGCAAGCTTCACTGAGTTCTATTGTGCTTATGATATTCCAGGTTCACACATGAGTAGAAGGGCAGCTTTGCTTCCTGGGCAACCTGCAAATAGTAAATGTAAAATTTACTCCACTTTAGTTTAAATGAATATATTAACATATTATGTATAAGTGCATGCCATACGTCAATTCTCTGCCTTATGGCTATTCTAACATATCTTACTTTTCCAACAGAATCATTAACCCAGCAAAATCATTCATACTAGTATTGTACTACACATCTTGGAGTTCTAAATTATACATCCACCCACTTAATAGAAGGTGCAGAGTTGCTATTTTCTGGATGTTAAGTTTCAATATCTTAAACTTCACATCATAATTTAAAAATGACTTTAACACAAATTTCCGTCGAGAAATGTCCTTGCCTGAATGGGTTCACACGCTGCTACAAAAAGGATCAACATCCAATATTTAAACAACCTAAACAGTGATTTCATCACTGCTGGTTACCATCACTGACAACTATTAGTATCCATGTAGATGGCAGAGCTACTGTCACCTGGTGTTAAGACATGGTTTTATTGGCCTTGAAACAGTGCAAAAAGGAAAGCAGATATGAAATCAGAAAAAATGTAATAAAAGGTACTCATGGACGATGTACAAACTACTCATGTCTACTGGAGTAGCAGACACACAGGATAGATCTGAACTACTAAATATTAAAGGAGAATGGTATAATGACCTAATAGATTGGATCAGACCAAAGACTACTGCTTGCATACCTCGTTTTATATTGAACTAATAAAGTATCAGCAGTCAAATGATGATCTGGCAGTTCAAATATCTGTACATATGTTCCTATCTGGGTTCTGTTGACTTGGTAACAGTTTTCCTATTACTAGTCCACCATTCATTCAGTCTATAGACAATAATGGAAAATATGATAGCTATAGTTAAAACAAAACACTCTGCATCAATAACAAGTCATGCAAACAGAGCTCACAAAATCATTACACTGAATGATTTCCAATATTTATCAAGCTATGTATAATGCTCTATCTTACACAACAAAAGTAAGAAAAGCTATTTCAAAAGACAGAAAAAGGCAAAGAATAAAAATGATAATCTGATTGATACTGGTGTTACAGTGGTTGATATAATTTGGCAGAGCCAAGTCAAATTCTGTATCATTATGTACCCTTTTCAACATTTGCACCTGCCTACCTTTAATATAAAATGCTTATATGAGATAAACTACACCTACAGCGCAAGGAAATCCGCTTTTTCATATGCTAATGAGAACTATTCTGTGTCCATCAGGCCACAAAATAATATACTGCTGATAATATGTCCCTAAAAGACATATAAACAACTGTTTAAGTTGTGTTGCCTGCCTGGTGGATCACATGCCCATTCACCTTCCTCTAAATAATTATTTACAATCAACAACTTCTTCACAAGTTGTGGTCCAAGTATTTGTGAAGCAACATTCTAGAAAAGCAATTCTGTCGGAAGCTCCAATGATTGAGCAAAAGTACATACCTGATATTTAAAATAGCCATTCTCATTTGTATTGGCTTGCAGCTTTATCAACTAGTTTGTATTACATGTCACCATTTTCGTAATCCATAGGAAAAAACCTTAGGTGGAATTTCTCACTTACTTTTGAAATGATGCAAAAGAAAGAATGACTCTCCTCATCTAAAATGATTTACACCAAAGAAACTAGTTGAAGTCAAGGCATTTAATACTAGCAATTTTATATTGATCATACTTGTGATTACAATGTACACATCTCTCTTTCTTTCTATTAAAGCATGTGAAAAAAGCTCAATGTCCAAGGGACATCATGATGCATTAACATATGCTATGTCTTTTACAGATGGATAATACAGAATGAAAGATGCATTCATGAGCATATGGGATTTACAAATCCTCAACCATTTATGAAATGAACAATACAAATGTACTAAAATATACTACAGCAGTCTCATCCTTTGATTCTACAAAACATTAATAAAAGCAAATTGACATACCTATCCATGTTTGTAGATTTCATTTTGTACATCAATCTAAACACACTCACTCTGCATTGTAATACTTTTACATAAACTGTACATGTAGCCTATTAGAGCTATGTATAATACAGTGCCATAGTAAATAAGGAATGTTCTCACACCATATACACTTCCTCCACAAAAGTAAATATAGTTCTGATTGCTAATATGGTGTGAGGTCGAATATCCATTACTTGAAACCCTTAGACAAATATAATATGGTGTTAAGAAGCCCTAAAAACAACATATAATCAAACTGCAATTTTCACATACTTAATTTATCTCTGACTGATTGTCTCTTAATCTGAGTTACTAGAAAGTACAAGTAAGGAAATGTACATTGCTGTAGCCATGATTGTATCTGTTTAAGAGTTTTTCTATATATTATTTATATATTTTTCCTGGATTGTGGACTTAACTATTGCACTATTTAGTGCAGTGGGTGAGTTACAGATTTCAGTGTGAGAGGTACCAGGTTCAATCCTTGCCAGCACCACAAGCATTCATGTTCATGTATGAGTCATCATGTATTCCATGTCACTGCCTGAATAATTATTTATGGAAATGGAAATTAAACAATTAGGTTGCAAGTGGTGGTGGGGAGAATTCAGGATCGACTTTCCATATTGTCAACTTAACTATTTCACTATTTAGTGCAGTGCTTAAGACACTGTTTTTGGTGTACAGACCCTGGGTTCAATCCCCACTAGCACAACATGCATTTTGGTTTATATACATTCCTTGTTACAAAATACTTTCAAGAGATCTATTTGATTCCACTTTGATTCTGCACTTTTTACTCTCGATTTAATGGCTATGATAAACATTATTCCACCCTCCACAGCATCAGCGGAAAAGAAGAAAAGAGTTCTACTGTCCTACCAATTTTATCCTTCGAAACACTTAGCAACAAAGGGAAGGCTCAACATTACTCAAACCTTATTAATCTAACCTTGCAGAGATGAAATGAGATGAAGGTTGATGATCTTAAACTACCCTTATAAAAACAGACCTATAAACCCATGTTCTAGACTTTACATCTACTGTATAACGAAGACTTGGCTCAGCTCAGGTCCTGCACTGGGAGTAATGCCATGTGCAATGATATATACATGTGTAGACAGACTAATGGTCTCTGAACTTTGCTCAGCCCAATTTCCATTACTTGGAGTGTAGGCTTACCTTCAACTAAAGAACTAATCACTTTAATCACTAATATTAAGCGCTTTGAACACCATCCCATGATGGTAATGTGATTCACTGATCGGAGGGGCCAGCCCTATGGCTACATTTTCTTGGTGATAACGGGACTCCCTAAAACTACTATTGAAATCCTATGGTACTATGAAAGAACCACACACGTCCACCATGTTCCATAGGCCTATTCATCATCATGTAGCAAAACAAATTCTATTCTTGACCGCCATTTCAAGCCACTCAAGTCGACTTGAAGCTTGTATATTCCACTTAGGGGCTTCAGTACCCTGAAGCCTTTACAATGTATCCCCTTGAAACGTTGGGTTTCGAGGCTCTTCATAGTGGCTTAAACAATTGAAGTCTTACATGCATCGGCGCTGCAACTTTGAAAGATAAACTACAATCGGAGGGCCTACAGTATTCCTCTAATTTTTCCTGTTTGTGGACGTGACCAAAAGTTAATAGCAAGTAATATCTACCAGTCGAAGTAAATTGTCAAAACTCTTGTCGCGAAATAAAATAACAATCCAATCAAGCAGCATGCAGCCTATAATCAGTTCGATGGCCATGCAAAAGGTACATTTTGACTTTCGGGATATAACACATCATATCTAACTTACCTTCATACACAGCCTTGCAGCACACGCATACTTTATTTACACATACATAACCTGAAAATGACATGTAAATACGAGTTTTTTACTCTCCTTAAGAGTTAAGATGGATCTGCAGTAAACATGGAGAATGACTGCTAAGTGAGAGACTTGCGCATGCGCGTGAGTAAGTTTCAACCTGTGCGCTTTTGAGCCGAGAGGATCCGTACCTGAGCCTGCGTATCTAGACTGGAGGCAAGATCATATAAGAATCAACACGTGGACCAAACCAAGAGATGAATGGGTGTAGATGCTGGGTTGGATGGGTATGGCCCCCATTGGGTTTTTTTCTTGGAAGGACAAGAAACGCTTCTTTCCTCCCACTTTTCATTTTAAAAATGTCATAATTCCATATTTTCTTCTTATGTCCTTGAAAAGTGAAAATAGTCGTCATGTTGCATTGCCGCTCCACCTTATAGGATCTCCGTACAATATCTTCATATCGCTAGACCCTGTAAATTAAAGGGCCAGAGATTGGACAAACACAATACCAGTTCCGTTGAATTTCAACTATGCCCACTTTACTCCTTCGATATACTAAACTAAATGGAGCCTCGAACCATCGACAAAACTAGTTTTGTGAGCTTAAGGCTTAGCGAATTCGGCTCTTCAACTAGTGCCGTAACAAGGTATTCTCCCTTGACTTTCCTTATACAGAGGAATTCCCCAGGATATGCTACAAAAAAGGACAGAACCATTCAAGATTTTATTTTGAAGTTTGGGTAACGTGTCAATGGCTCCCATTACATGTCTGTTCAGCTCCCCTTTTGTTTTCTTTGTATTCTATTGTAGTGTACTACCTACTTATAATCTCTTACCACATGTCTCTGTATTATACTCTGAGGATACTCTGAGGATGATGTTGAATACATCGAAAGCTTAGCCAAACAAATACTTTTCGCACTATTTTTTTTTCTCGTCATGTTCGCTATTCGCGCTGCCTGTTGGGCTATTATATTTCTCATTAGATGTCTGTTCATGTTCGTTTTGAGTCCAGTGGTTAAAGCTCAAAAAAGGGGTCAACATTGAACGAAATATGCTCAAGCTATATTTGGTACAGTTCTAAGCGCAATTTTATATAGTTTTACCAGAAAAAAGCCCCGATAAGTCATTATGGGGAAAGTTTTTATGGCCCTAAAGGTAGGGGACCCTAAATCACGAAAATTTACGAACAATGGTACCTTAACACTGTATGCAAGTGGTCCTTGCTATCTTATTCGGGCTGATTCGTCTTATCTATTGTAGTTGAGTGTGCTATAATAGTAGAACAAATACTAGAACATGTCCGTAGAAAGGGTCCTTTTTAATGTAACCAGAATATGTGCCAATGAAGCGTGAATACGGAAAAACTAAGAGTCTAGTGAACAGGGACGCCCTATCATGATTTTACAATAAAACTGATTGATGTAAATGAAGACTAAAACCTTCTTAAATTAATCTTCTCATCTTGTAGAATCTCGCGTGTTGTTACGCCCACACAAAGCAATTTGGTTGTAAACACTTTCCAGTCACTGCCGCCCATGTTTCCTGTTACGTCAATTATTCCCTAAGGACCTTGCGATTGTTATGGCTATTCTTTCTTCATTGATTTGTAAATCTTCTTTCGTATGTCCGGTTTATTATTATCTTCTTGTATATAAAGATTTGTAAAATTGTAAGAATTTGAGATTAGACTTGGGTCGATGTAAGATCAGAGAAGATTAATTTACTGTGTCTTTGATGAGAGTTGACACACTTCAGCATCATCAAAAACATAAATTGCATAAATACATGGGGTTTGGTAGAATAGCCATAGATAATCATGTTGTGCAGGAAAACGAATTTCATGCACAGGAGCAGAACACACTGCATTCAAATGGTCTATGTCATCTTGCGCATGCTCATTTACTTCACAAAGTTGTTTCAACAAATGATGAAAAGAAGAAAAATTTAACAGACCATTCTTTTAAAATATTATTTTAAAACATAAACCTAGACGATAAATTTGCCAATGAAGTGACGAAATGGAATGAAAAACAAAAAGTCTTACTGCTAGTCCAGGAGGTCATTAATTCAAAAAGTCTCAGTACAAACGGCTCACCTAAATTGAAGCATTAAATAGCCTTTGAGAAATCAGCCAACTCACATAAGACTATCTAAACTCCATAAGGTGCCAAAATAGACATAAATAACCAATTTAGCACAAAATGATGATTGTTTTGAAATCAAAGGTTTTGCAAGAAATTGCTTCAATTTTTCACTTTGACTTGACTGGACTTAACTTGACTTAAATGCTCAGGCCCTTGATTTGGCCCCTTGCTCTCCCATGTACACGTCCTTGCCATCTAGGACGTTTTCCAGCATTTCGCTCAGCCGTTGCAAGGAGCAGTCCGGTGTCTTGTCTGATGATATTTCTTCATCTTTTCCTTGGACGCCCTAGTAGACGTCCCTGGGGGAAATCTTGCTTGTATGGGTGGTATACCAGTGAACCTGTGGGTTTGCGGCAAACATGTCCGAGCCATTTCAACCTTCTTTTTTGAATGGTGTCAGTGATAGGTTAATTACCGGATAGTAGCATTTTGGATTCTGTCCATCCTATTCTTGCTGATCAGAGCCCTCCTTCATTTCATTTCAAACACAAGCAGTTTTCGAGCATCTTTTCTGTCAGTGTCCATGTTTCACATGCTTGGATTGCAATGTATAATACAAGAGCATTGTATAGTCGCGTTTTCAGTTTCATTCATAACTTCCTATTGCTCCAGATATGCATCAATCTGCCATACGCCATTGTGGCAAGCCCTATCCTGCGCTTTATATCACTAGATGATCCAGGAATTACGCTACCTAAAAAGGTGAATTCATCAATGGTGTCAACCGGCTCATTTCCAATACGAATTTGGTCAGTAGCAGCAATCATTACTTTGCATTTTGCTATGTTTATCTTTAATCCCCATCCTTCACACGCCTGTTGCAATTCTAATATTACCAGTTGAAGTTTGTCGAATATAATGGAAAGACGTGTGGTATCATCTGCATATTTAACACAGGCTGTCAACGAGTCGTCTGTCAATCTAAATTCTTGTCATAGGCTTTTCACTTCTAAGATGACAAATTCAAGGAAGATGCTGAATAAAGTAGGTGCTAGGATACAACCTTGCCTCACTTCTATTAGTAATACGAACCATTCAGTCAGTGCACCATCTATTTTGATACAACACGTCAATTCGCAATCTATATAAACCTTGTCATACAGGAAAACTGTCTTCTTATGCTGCTGTCAACAATTGATCCAGGATTTCAAAGATATTTTGGAACTCGTCAACCGCTTCCTCGTTTGTGTCAGATGACATTTCCTGCGGGAAAAGGAAAGGTAATTATTACATAGCGATCGCTTTGTTGCTCAAGCAAGTCATTTTATATCTCTCAGATATTCTAGAACCTCTTATTTTAGGTTAGCCTTGCTTTCTTACATCCACACCTCATTACTTTTGGGAAGAAAAAGGCAACATGGAAACGGGAAAAGAATATTGGGGAAAGAGAGGAGCTGTAGAGTGACTACAGGTTAACTCCGGCTACAATACATTCCCAAATTATGTGTCACCACAAGTAAAAGACAAAATGTTTCTAGCAACGCTAAAGCTGAAGATAAGGCTGAATTTGTTGAGATGTTATGCAGAAAAGGCATGCTGAATAAAACGAAACCAACTTCGCCGTGCCCTAGGTACGGAGCTAGAGAGGGCTGCTGAATGCCGCAGTAAATCATTGGACAGCTCAGTGGACACCTTCAATAAGAGAAGCTTGATAACTTGAGACTTCTTGGAAGAGCGGCCATGTGTTGCAACAGGAATAATGCCCATGGCATGAAAAGTTCCTTTACCATTAGTAGTTGCCACGTTGTGGTCAACATTGTTAGCGACCCTCTGTACAAATGTACGTTCTTGTAATTCTAATGTTTTTGCCGAGGTTAGTCGTTTAAAGCCCGTTCGATTTTACTTGTTCGAATGCGTTTTACTGCTCGAGACGGGCAAAAAACACTAAGAATAAAGTCATGCCAGCATATTAAGGATAGGTTAAGTTGATAAAATAACTGTATTTACATTCAGTACAGATCTGATTTGGTGCAACAAAATCTATTATGCTACGAAAAATATCAGATTAAAACAAAACGCATCAGGATGAGATTTGCCTACAAAAAATTCGAGAAACTCCCTTCTTGATGAACTTTTCTGACCATTTTGGCACCTTATGGGATTTACCCTATGATTTTGCATATTTAAACCACTTCACTTAATACCACTTCATCATATGTTTAAGTTCAATAAACAAATTTTAATGAGAAATTATGCTTCAACCATTTGTTGGGCTAGTATTTAGATTCTTATCTCACATGCAGAGTTTTTGCCGTTGTGGCTCTTAATAGGCACGATTATCAGTTAAATTAAGCGGGAGATCTTTCAAAAATCATGTCCTAGTACTTGTTCCACCATTTTAGCACACTCATATACAATATATAAGATGAATCAGCCCGAATAAGACAGCAAGGACCACTTGCATGCAGTGTTATAGTACCATTGTCCCTGAAATTTCGTGATTTAGGACCCCCTACTTTAAGGACCATAAAAAATTGCTCCATAAGGACTTATCGGGACTTTTTTCTGATAAAACTACGTAAAAATGCGCTTCGAACGGTACCAAATATAGCTTTAGCACACTTAATTCAAGATTCGACCTTCCATTCCCTCGACTATTTTACTATAATAAACACAACATGTGTAACACAACGCGATATCGATATTCCAACCAATTGCAAGTTGCACACCAAGAGCCAAATGACGCTCCCAAGCACCAAAATTTCTTTCAGGATGTCATGAGAGCCGATGCATTTATCGCGGTTTCCGTCGACACTTGTGGCACGCCAAACTTGTGTTGTCTTGTGGCTGAAGGAGGAACTCGAGATTGCGCAGCTCAGATCGGTATTCAACATGTTCTGCTTAATAATCTCAATGATCATCGCAGTAAAAAATTAATAAATATGGCTTATACCAGGATACGAAGAGTACTTTTGAGAACACACGTGGCGACAGGCTGCTGACAAGTTGCCTCTATGCCCACTGGCTTGAATCACTTGGTGTTCCGACAATCGTACTTCGTTTACTGATGCACGTTGTTGAGGATACTGCTTGGGGTTTGTGTACTACTCATAAATTCATATCAAATCGATCTAAATGTGTTCGCTTTTCAAACAACGATTCACTACAACCAGAAAAATTGTTAGGGGGTTTGCAGCAGTAACTAAGATTTTGGATCGATAGTAAAGAGGATGATGACATCGATGGAGATCATCTTTCCCTAGAAAGTTTTCTCTCATAATTACCTATAATTACCACTATGATGTTCTGCAGATTTCACGGCAAATATGGGTCCTGTCGATAGTTTAAACCAGTTGACTCAAAACTCCGTAAACCATCACTTTTACGTATGGTCACCAAGTATGCCGTAAAAAAGATAAAATAGGAGAAATAATGACAACACTTGCATATTTTTCAAGAAATCGCAGACAACTTTCTAAGGTTGCCCTGGTCATTTACATATGTTTAGTAATGAAAGCGCTATGGACTCAAATAGCTAGGAATTATATTCACCGGTCATTAGACACATTGAGTGACGGTCATTCTAACATTTGACAGATAATATTGTCATAGCCATGTCTAAAACCTCCCACTACTGTAACAGTTATGGGGACGTTAAAAAATTCTTGCGTATCAATGGATCTTGCTCAAGGTGAAATTCATGCGCTGCATACTTTCTAACTTAAGGTAACCCTTCATAAAGAAAATTATTCATACAGACGTCCTACAATAATAGACCCAATCAGCCATAGAACAGTGATTCTGAGAAAGGTGTTTTCTTGGGCCTTAAAAGTGACACACTCGACAAATAGGAAAGGTGCTCCCATAACTGGTGTCCCAGCCCAGATTATACCCTGGCCCAGAATATACCCTGGGTCAGCTAGGCTATATTTCACACGGGCTATACGCTAGGCCGGGCCAATTTACGCCTCGGGCACAAGATATCCTCCTGGGCCAAAAATATCCATTCAGTTTCATGTAGGAAGTATATTCGTTTGTTACCAGACGAAAGTACCTATTGTTAATATGTCTTATTAAATTCAAATTTACAATGTTTAGTCATGGGCCTTCTTTTATGTGTCTTATTGAAGGAGAAATCAGAATGCGTCTTCATTTTTAAATTTAAGCATGACAGTGAAGTACTCCAGATAAATGGTTTAAACGTGTTCACTTCTTTACGTATGTGTCAAAAAGTGAATTTCTAAATGTTCTCCAACAGTGCTTTTCTGAAACTTGCAATTTTTAAAGGCGAGCAATGGAAAGGTTTTGACTATCTGGCACCATAATGAGAGAGAAAAGTAATGGTGGATAAAAGGTTGTACTGTTGCTATTCTGTGTTCGCACAAAAAAAATAATACATTCCAAACTAAAGCAAAAATTAGACATCAGACAAATGTCAAGAAAAACCCTGTATTTTATCTTGGTTTGATGCAACATTGCTATTGCGAATACTGGACATTTAGTTCTTGATAAATATAGAGTATAGAGAAGTGATCTGCTTCGCACATTATGCCGCTCTTGATTACCATAAGTTCTAACAATCAAAAAAATAATATGATTTGTGCGTAGTTATGGCACTGACAAAAAGAAGAACACCAAGAATATACTGTAATCTACTGAGACGATAGCGAAACTATAAAAAATATACAAACCGATGCCTGTCGGCCGCTATTCGCAATCAAATTATGTTAGTATGTTTACTAAGTACTGTCTCCAGCTTATCGATTTGATCTGATACTTACTAAGAAATCACAGCAAAATCAAAAATGTACACAATTGACCATCAAACGAACTTCTTCCAGCGTCATCAGCTCGATCTACTTGCATCAGCCGTGCACTTTCAACCTATTTGGTGCTACTGGTGTTTCATGAAACGTCAGTCTGGTTTGAAATTCTGTCTGCAAATTTTGGAGTTAATATCCTCTAGAATCAACTTGAAGATTTCTCTTTTTTCGCTGGAGATATTCAGGTAGACTTCATGGCTGGATTCCATCTCTGCGACATAATCTTCCCTGAGATCCAACATCCATGGTTGCATGTATTTCTTTGCCCCGTCCATTGAAAGTTCCATCCTCTGCCTCTTGTTACCCATACCATCCATCTGATCTAGCATTGCTGAGCGTCCATCCTAAAAATCGGCATATCAGATATTCATAGTACAACCAACGACTGATATTTACTGTTAATGAACATGTGACAGTATATGGTCTAAGACCTATCGATAATACAACACGTACAATTGTGTTTACACTTTGTCAGTAAGAGTATGGGGATAACCCATTTACTGTTTTCAGACAATGTCATCTATAGCACTTTTTCATCACAAGTGAGGATTTAAATCTGACAATCTCCACTTTATTGACGTCACAATACTACGGTTCCTAGTACAATTTCTATTGTTCAGCAGGCAGACACCATATGTAGCATATTAGTCAGTTACGCTCATGACCCACAAAACACAAAACCCATCCTGTGGCAACTATTTATATTGAAATACCTTCTTTATGCAGACTGCGTTTCAGCGGAATTTGAATCCATAGATATTATTACGGAATTAAAAGCGCAATACAGAGTACAAGTTGATGTAGAACACTTGACACGAAACAGTCATGTACACGTGTTTAAGTCTACATTCTAGAACAAGTATACGTAAATTTAAATCCGTCCACTTCATTCAGTCTACTCGAAATTGGCTAGAAATTTAAGTACCTACAGTATTGATACAAATCCAAACCTCGAAATGCAAAATAGCACATTCTAAAATAAAGCATTCGATTATAAACATGATAAAGTTAGTGATTGAAACCATAAATAGGGAAAGGGAGGACCGGGGGTCTCTTGGTGGTAATGTGTAATTTAAAGGGGTGTGTAGCTCTAAACAAGATAACTTGAAAACACATCAGAATCGTTGTGATGAATACCTGTACTAATCGAACTGCGACCTTCTATGCTGCATAATAAAAACCCAGCAAAGTAATCACGTTTTTAATCCCTGTTCAATTCACTGTGAAACCTAACGTTAATTAATTAGTATTTATAAAACAAAATCCAATCAGGACTGAAACAGCAGTAAGTATCATTTGCAATAGCTTTTATCTACTGAAAGGGCCCATTCATGTCCCTAGTTTCTTACATTCAGGTTGGTGCGCTGAAGTAGGGCTTACTTTTTACTTATATATATATCTGTAACGCACGAAGAACAAATAATAAGGATAACAAATCGTATGAAAGTAGCAATATCAGTCTTGAACATCAACCGTGCACAATTGCGTGCATTAACAAATACACAAATACCAGATGAAAGGCAATAAAATGTCATGCCACTACACAACTGAATCTTTAGACTGCAACTTCAACAGCCATATTATTAGTGGCCACAACGTCATATCTATGACCATAAAAATTGTTTCGTTTCTCTTTATATAATGTTTGTCATCAAGACACAATATATCTTTGTTTCTTCTACATAGTTGGATACTCCTTCGTCAGTTATATAGTTTACATATAGTAAGTGACATACGTTACAGTTCCAAAATAATATGATGTTTCTTCAAACACCCGTCATTTAATATTTGAAATTCACACACACATATGCTACTTCCGAAAGATTGTACAATGCTTGAAGTACCAATACGATATATAATACAATTTAGCAGATAGTGCTCCGTTAAAATCGAATATACTTACCATGCAACGTCCAAGACGCGCCGACATTGCCAATTCACGATAACCTTTGGGTTGACGCGGCCTTTTGTCTTTGGAACCCTTCGGCCGGCCTCTTGGTCGCCGTGGTGCTGATGCCTAATCAAGACCGAGAACGCAAATAAGTTTTAGAAGTCACAAGTAGCACTTAATGATTACCCCTCTACCGCCATGGCTCCATGGATCACAGCTCGCTTCTAAAGGGACAGGAAAATTGCTAGAAAGGCTCAATCTTCCTCTTAAACCATGAATACCCAAAGATAAGATTGTATTTGCAAATCTAGGGAAATTAAACTAAGGCTGGGAGCCTGATATTTCGGCGACGTACGAAACGATCCTTGACAACTGAAGATATTATGGTCTGGATAAGTAAACCTAAACAAGTAATTAAATGCAGCTAACTGTCCAATAGGAAGAAACCATTAAAAAGAACGAAACATCGATGGTATGAAAAATTGATACGTTCTTAGTATAGAACTAGCGAAATTGTTTCGTGATTGATTCTTTTCAGCAATACCGAACATTTAAAGCTCAAAGAAGAGCTACAATAAGCAGCAGAAAAAGCTTCATTCTTCACTAAAATAATTAAATAAGTAAGACAATACATGGATTGACAATTGCAGCAACTAAACAACAGCCAGCCTCAAACTATTGAAGCATACACTCACGACGGACATGTCACAAAGTAAAGGAGGAGAAGGAGACTGAAACTATTGAAGCATACACTCACGACGGACATGTCACAAAGTAAAGGAGGAGAAGGAGACTGAAACTATTGAAGCAT